>JAWRVF010000950.1:0-133036 GCA_036785485.1 Physcomitrellopsis africana | reverse complement strand
GTTTGAAGATCAGATAAATTGAGCATTAATGTTTTTACCTCATATTGTAATCCGTAGAAAAATTGGCTGATGAATGCAACATCATCTCACTTGATATCAGTCGCCAGTTATCAAAATTGTGAAGCATATAATAACACTGATTGATTGTTTTGTCATAGGATGCGAATCTTGTTGGTGGCAATATGGATTGCATCATATTTTTCATATATACATCAAAATTTTGCTAAAAATGCCTCCAAATTATCCAATATTGGATCACGTCATTCAAAAAAAGATAAAAATCATGATAAAGCAGATTCTAAAAGTAATGTTCCAATAAACCTAACTTGAGATCCTTGCATAGGATAACTTTGAGGTTGAAGTTCAAGCACCAATTGTACCTGATTGACGAATCCTCGAAACTTAGATCTTGTGCCATCAAATTTCTCAAAAAAACTAATTTTTGATTCTCTAATATTTGAAAGGTGTTCCATCATAGGTGAGGTAGTATGATTTGGTGTAGATATTGATACAACTCCAACCATCTCTATATCTTCACTTCCTTCTAATCTTGTTGCTCCTTGTGGTGGTAAATTGAATTGATGCATTGCAAGCATTAGCTCTCTCATTTGTTCTTGAATTTATGCCATTGCACTCTTCATTTCCGCAAGCTCTGCCATGATAATATAATAGAAAGGAAGATGTCTACTTTCACTTCAAGAAATATAGAATAACACACTCAAAAGAAAAAAATTCTAGAAACAATATCAATTTAGAAGTGGGTACTCTACAACTTCTAAAATGCTTATGTCTTATCAAGAAAAAGGGATAATCCATTCTTAATCAAGAAGAAACAAAGCTTTGATACTGTATTTACACTCTTATTAATCTGTCAAGGACATGAATTAGAAAAAGATGTATAATCTAATGAAAATTGTATCAAAGAAAAATCACAAAATAGGAATAAGAAAGTATGTATATTCAAAGGAAAATTGGAATGACTATTGCCAAAGACTTGAAACAAGAGTGAAGAAGGCTTCATTCTTGCTTCTTTAAATAGTATCTTTTTAAGAGCTACATGGCGGTATTCTATAGGACCTCATATACGTGTCTAATTTGCAAGACACATGTCAAACTTGTACAACAAGTTTCTCACATGTGCGCCATGTATTTGACTTGTTCCGTAAGCTATTAACATATGTGACACATAGCTAGCTTGTTCCACAAGCTATCAATATGTGTGCCATGTGGCTAGCTTATTGACCAAGTTTTTAACCTATCAATCACATATAGACATGTATTAAGATGATTCCGCATCTATAAAGCTTCTATGAAGCTTTTCTATCAGATATTATGAAATCAACTTATTTTACCTACTTCTATTGGTCTATATTATTTAAGTAATTATTAAAATAAACCTTATGTCCATGGCACTTTGTAAGAAATAATATTCAAAAGAAGCTAAGAGCATCCACTATTTTTAAAGATACATGTTTTTTTTATATAAATAAGAATGAAAATGAAAGTAGATATTTTGAAGTTCTTATGGATCTTTTTGTAGTGTATCATGAGGATTTTGTAATTTTGTAATAATAGGTCTTAGGTGACATATCTTGGTTGCATTAAAGAACTCTTTAACATTACTATTTTGAAACTGCTTCTATAAAATCTTAGTACAATTTTTTTGAGCTTCTTGTTTCCAATCTTCAAGTAGGTTGATTTGAAATTAAACCTTTTAAGCCAAACTTGTATGCTGAAATCTTATGGATTAGCTTTTAGATTCAAGTGGGCCTATTGTAATTGACCTTAAAGTTTAAAATCACAACAATATTTCAAGTCTTAAAATCACAACAACATTTCAGATTTTATGTTGTCGTGATCTTAAGAAAATTTATTTTTTATAGAATGATATATAGAACCATATAATTTTTTTTATTCTATTAATGAAGAATCTTCTAAATCTATATTGAGTTTATAATTCTATGATATATTAAAAGGTCTTAGGATAGTGTATTTGAGATAGTGTATTAAAGATATCATAATTTAAAAATATACTTTGAATATTACTTTGGAATTTAAATATCTTAAATAGATCATTTAGTATTAAATGTAAATAAGGCAAAATAAGTTAGATTAAAAAAGAATAATAAAATAGGCATCTTTATATGAAAAAAAGAGTAGCTTTCAGCAAAAAATACCTAAAAAAATCTTAAAATAATACCTAGGGAGGATCGGTTATGAACAAAGATTAAAACCAAATCCTAGGTGATAAAACCACGTTCTTATGGCAAATGAGGAGTTATCTCTAAAAACTAAATACATTGTTAGCAATGTGGATACTTTCATGCATAGTATAATGTTATAAATTACACTCAATAGTATTCTAAGAAAATCCATTAGAATTGTTAATATCTATGCATCTAATAAAAAATAAGAAAGATACTAATTTTGGAAAAAATTAGCTGAGAACCTATCTTCTACTATTCCATTCATCTTTGGTATAGATTGGAATATGGTAGAAAAAGTAAGAGACAAATCATCGTTTTGTAATAGACTACTTACCAAAGATGAAGAAAACTCATATAAATATTTACAATCTTGCTTTCTTTTAATTGATGCATTTAAACAAGGTGGTTCATAAAATTATTATTGGAAAAATAAAAAAGAAGGAATAAAGGTCTTGGCAAGGTTAGACATGTTCTATATAAGCTCATTTTTTTTTTTCAAGAAAACCAAATTCAAGAATATTGTATAAGAACGGATATTTCAATTTTTTATCATCTTTTGTTAAATTTATATTTCAATTGTATAAATCTAAGCCTCAACCATATATTTTCAAAATGAATATTTATTATTTATATAATTCTCAAATTTTTCAACAAATTAATGAGGTTTGGTCTCATTATAATTACAAAGGATTTTTTATCTATTATATACAAATCTTTATTTATTTTTATAAGGATTTTTATAAATAACAAGTATTACTACAATCAAGAAAATATATTAAATTATAAGGTCAATTATAAGAGGTTCATTTTATTCTTTAAGCAAATCTTCAAGACATTGGCATTCAAGCTTGCCTTAAATATGTTCAAGTATCTCTCAACCAATTAGAAGATTGGCAAAGATTTTTATGTTGTCATTAAAAATTGTTAGCTTAAATCTATTATTACAAATCTCTAAAATTTTTATAATAAGGTAAGAAGAAACCTTCAAGCTTTGAAAAATATTTATTTTAATTTTTATTCAAATCTTTACAAAAAACCTCAAGATTCCAGAGAATTGAAGAAAGTCTTGACTACCATGGTTAATATTATTCCATGCATACTCACAAAGAATATAAATAAGGACCTATTCAAGATCTTTAATACATACAAAATTAAAGAAGTTTTAAAGGATATGGTTAAAGACTAATCTTCCAGTTCGAATGGAGTAGATATTGAATTTATTTAGATCTTCTAACACATCATTGGTAATGACTATATCTCCATGATTAACCATACTTTAATTATAAATTGATTCCTACATTGCATTGTCAAAGGACATATTGTTCTTTTGCATAAAAGTGATGACAAATAAAATTGGGCATTTGAAGGCCCATCACTTTACTAAACATCTTATACAAAATCTATACTAAGGTGATTTAAAGATGGCTCTAAGCAATCCTCAAGGAAGTTATTTATTTTAACCAAATTATATATTTTTTAATCAAGATTTATCTTAGATAATGTCTTAGTTATACAAGAAACCATAAATTAGGCCAAGACCTCAAAACAACCTCTCTTCTTGTTAAAAATTAAATTTTCTAAAGCCTATAAAAAAAACTCTATTAAAATTTCATATTTAAAGCTTTAGAGAAATTTAGCTTTGATAACTCCTTTCTTCATATAATTAAAATTATTCTTTCAGGTGTGAGCACATCATTTGGCATTAATAGAGTGTTAGCAAAATACTTTCCTATAGAAAGAAGTGTGAGGCAAGGATGCTCTCTAATTCTATACATCTTTACCTTTATTAGCAATTTTTTTAATATTCTTATTCAAAATGCTGTCTTTTCTCTTCTATACAAATTTATATCTAATTCTTAGATTTAGAATCCTTAGAAATCTTTTATTTGGTAATAAGCTATTTTTGCTGCAAAAGCTTTAAATATGAAATTTTAATAGAGTTTTAAACATTTGGATCTTCTCTTTAGATCCAAATGTTTTTGTAAGATTTTGACCTTGTTAAGGAATCTTTGCCTATGGGCTATTTGAATCCAAAAAAATAAAATAAAAAATGAAATATGGTATATACTCTAGATTAAAAGCTTGGTTTGGAAAGACCTTATCAAATATAAACAAATCTATTGGAAATTTATTATAAAGAAATTAAAAAAAAACCCTCAACATGTGTCTTCTCTTTTAAAGAGATAAAATAATTTATAGATGGGTAGACACATATAAGATTCTATGATTGAAAATATAATTACATCAAATTTTAGAGTATCTTAATGTGATATATTTATTGACAAAATAAATAAATTAATCAATTAATAATTGGTTTTAGATAAATTGGTGAATTCAACAAATCATCCTGAAAGATTCTATGCCTTCATTCAAATAGTTTTATAAAATTTTAATTAAAAATATTAAAAATTATATAAGATTTTAAAAAATATTTATATAATTATATAATTATATATATATATATAAATTATAAATTATATAAATATTTAAAATATATATATATATATATATATATATGTCCAAAAAAATATAATAGCATGAAATACATAAAATATATTTCATGTGAATATACAAGTATTTATAGACTATGTTAAAACTTATTTATAAAAGTTTTAATCCCAATTGATATTATCATGTGATTTGGCTATCATATGAAAATATTGTACATATATATTTATTATAAAATTTATTATGTGGCTAAGTGAGAGCCATTTTAGTAGATTATTGATTACAAAATATTATTAGATTATTAATTTAGAAGGGATCTATTTAAATGGACTATTATTAAAGTCTATACAATCTTATTTTCTTTCTAATAGTGACTTTTGAGATAGATTTTATATTGATAATAACTTTTATATATTTTGAGTCACCTTTATTAGACATTGGTGACCTTTGAAATCTTATTTTATTTCTTTTATTTGATATTCAGAAAACATACTTTGTAAATCTTATTAGAAAATAGATTAGAAAGGAGCTTTTAGTCTAAAAAGGAATAGTTAAGCCATCTATATAGATGAATGGAGATGGATGATAGAAATCTCTATTCCTATTCGCCAAAGTCATACCCAATAGGCTCCAAGAAGATTGCCTAAGGCCTTAATAGAGACTAGGATTTTTCTTTTAAGAGGATTTGAATACCAAAGATTAAGATCAATAAATTTAGATATTTGTCTATACTTTTGGTATAGAAATTGAATAATTTGGAGTTTTTGTGAAAGAGATATAGGCACTCAAAATTAAGGTGTCAAAATTATATCTATTATCACTCTTTTGGATACAACTTGTGCATATAGAGAGAAATAAAAGATTAGCGACTAAGGTTAAAGAGAGAACTTTCTTGGCTACACTATTTATTTATAATTTGATGAATCCTAAGCTAGAATGAAAGAGATATTAGGGATTGAAGTCAATGCTTATAATTTAAGGACAATGAGTGACCATACTTAATTAGTAGTTGTGTTTTGAGCTATATATTAAGCAATTTGACAAGTTTTTGGCTCAAAATTTTCAAAAGTGTGTATTTTCATGTTATAAAACTATATACAAAAAATTTTGTGGCATTAGGATTTTGGATTTTTGAGATATGAAGAAAATAGTGCTTGAAAGTCTATAAATTAGGGTTTTAAGCATTTGCTAGGATTTTTAAGATATCAAACAATTGAAAGTGAATCTATACATTAAAACAGATTTGTATTAAAGCAATAGAAATTTGCATTAAAAATTGAGAGATCACTATAGCATCCAAAAAGCTATCCAAATTCGCGTCACTTTTGACATACAAAAAAATGGTTTTAACAAGAATGTGTTAAATTTAATGTATACGTCAAATGTCTTTGTCATAATATCATTGTTGTGTTATATTTGGCTATTATTTTAACATACGTGTTATTTTGGTTATGGTTTAATATGTTTTTAGGGGGCTTTGTAGTGCTCCAATGGATGAATTGCAATACTCTGTTCCTACCTTAGATGACAATTTTGATGTAATATTTCTACCTTAGCTCACATTTTTTTCAAAAAATAAAGTTAAATCTACATCAGCCTGCTCCATTATAAGCATGAATAAATTACAACTCACAGTTTTTATTAAATTCTAATGTGGTATTTCCACCTCAGCTCACATATACCTCAAAAATTAAAGTTAAATCCACATCAACCTGCTCTATTGTAAACGTGAACAAATTATTATCCACTGCTTTTATTAAATTGAAAATAACATGTACAATCACAATAATATAGCTGTTATATATAATAGCCGTTTACTTCTCAATGTATTTGAAAATTAAAAATTGACAATTAAAAATTTTGAACATCATAGCTAGCCTCTTGTCTCTTGGAACCTTGCAGCAATAGCAGGTGTATAGCCATGCAAGTGTCAACTACTAAAATTGAAGATGAAAAAAAAAAAAAAAAAAAAAAAAAAAAAAAAACAAGAATTCCAGCCCCTCTTATCTTCTAATCTTGTAGCAAGAGCCTATGCACAACAATTCAACTATTGAAAAGCAAAAATACAACAAATCTATAATACTAAAGCCAATCTTTTATCTTATCTAAACTTGCAACAATTGCTTATGCATAGTGATGCAAGTGTCAATCACAACAAATAAGAACAAAATAATAAAAACAATCAACCAAGCCATGTCTTCTCCTAAACTTGCAGCAACAATATCATGTGTACAAGCATGAAGTTGTCTAAGACATAAAATGGAAAGATGAATGAGCAAATAAAAAAAAAAATTAATCCACTACCTCCACAAAACTTGTCGCAGCAGCATGTACAGAATGCAACTATTGTCAAATACACAATAACTTTTGTAGAAATGCAATCAATGCCAATGATACTTTCCTTCATCATTGCTCCTCCTCTAAAGACTCTCTTAATTATGTATCGTCATAATCATCATCGTCTCCTGCCTCCACTGGATTATCTTAAAATTTTGAGATGTTGACCTCATGATTCTCTTGACTAAGCAGCATCAATGCCTCTGAATTTAATCCAAATCCTTTATAGTCTTTGTCACAGCCCATTGAAAGTGCACCTCTTCCCTCTCCCAATGTATGCACCTTCTCCCCTCGTCTCTTTCTAACATCGATTTTGTTTATAACATTCCAATCTCCTTCATCTTTAGAAAAAAATACTTATTACACATGTATAAAAAAAGTAAATGAATTTGGTCCTAGAGGCATCATAGAACATGGAAAGAAATTTACAAGCATAAATCCATAGTAGTCATGCTTTATTGTTGGATGCAAGCCTTCCCATCTCATCTTCACCCATGAACACATTAATACTATTACACAAGTCTTCATGTATTCTAACTCTACTATTTCCTAAATGCACCCAATATACTCATCCTTGCTTTGATCTTCATCGCTTTGAAAAAATACTGCAACGTCAGAGTTTATTGTAGTGCTGCTACGCTCTATTGTGCGGCATTGAAGGTGCATGCCATATGCCTTCATAGAGCGATAGCTAGAGGCATTGGTTGCAAGAAGCGTAGATAAATCCACTACTATGCTAGAAATATTTTCAGGCTCGTTTTCTTCAAGTTTAGCAACTCTGCTCCGCAACCATGTGCCAAAGTGTAGAAGCTCTCACAACTCAAGTGAAAAATGAATTACCTTACGGAGTCTATGATTCCTCCTTGAGACTCTCCATAAACACTTGGCCTCACCACATTCCGTCACTGTTTGGAAGTATTCACTAGCAGAAAGAAAATCTGTTAATTTGCCACAAAATCAAAAAACAACAAATAGGCCAATTGACAGGGTAACAACCACCGCCCTTCTTGGTATTGGCTAACTTGTATATTGGCAATGCAATTTAGTTCACTCACCTCCTCAGAGTAGCCAAATCTCCAGCATTGTTGATTACAAAATTGTAGAGCCAATTCCGCAGCCTGTCTGTTACAGGCATGCAAACTCCTTTACCCTCCAACATCTCATCATACATGTGCTGTTCTTCTTCTGCATCCCATACTTGTCTAGATGTTCTTCTAAAATTATGCATATATTCAGTACAAAAATCAAATATTTTTTCTATTTTTTATGCTTCTGCAATACAACCCTCCGGCCTTACACTAGACCTAATGTAATCTTATAACGTCTTCATACACCTCTCTATGAGATACATCCAATGGCGGTGCATAAGGCCACAAAGAAATAACTCTTCAACAAGGTGGGATAACAAATGGATCATGATAACTCAAAAACTTAACAAAAACTCTCTCTCCAACATGCACAATGCTGTGCTTACATCCTCCAATATCCCCTCCTCTTTTCAAAGACAAACAATGCTCTTATAAACCTCTACAATAAGCGGCTTACTTTTATTATAGCTTCTCGCACATTTATTATCATGTCCAGTCCACGTATGTGGCATAGACATAAGGTTTATTCCAATAATTATCTAGGTAATATAGACCAATAGAAATAAGTAAAATAAGTTGATTTGATAATATCTAATAGAATAGCTTCCTAGAAGCTTCATAAATGCGGAATCACCTTTATACATGCCTATAGGTGATTGATAGGTTGGAAACTTGGCCAACAAGCTAGCCACATGGCGCACATGTTGATAGCTTGTGGAACAAGCTAGCCATGTATTACACATGTTAATAGCTTGTACAACAAGTCAAGTACGTGGTGCACATGTGAAAAACTTCTCGTACAAGTTTGACATGTGTCTTATAAATTAGACATGTGTATGAGGTCCTATAAATATCACCACGTAGCTCTTAGTTACATAGTATTTATAGAGGCAAGAATGAAGCCTTCTTCACTCTTGTCAATTCCAATCTTGATCTTAATCTAGTTTCAAGAGTCTCCATATTTCCATTCTTTGGCAATAGTCATTCCAATTTTCCTTTGAATATACATACTTTCTTATTCCTATTTTGTGATTTTTCTTTGATACAATTTTCATTAGATTATACATCTTTTTCTAATTCATGTCCTTGACAGATTAATAAGAGTGTAAATACAGTATCAAAGCTTTGTTTCTTCTTGATTAAGAATGGATTATCCCTTTTTCTTGATAAGACATAAGCATTTTAGAAGTTGTAGAGTACCCACTTCTAAATTGATATTGTTTCTAGAATTTTTTTCTTTTGAGTGTGTTATTCTATATTTCTTGAAGTGAAAGTAGACATCTTCCTTTCTATTATATTATCATGGCAGAGCTTGCGGAAATGAAGAGTGCAATGGCATAAATTCAAGAACAAATGAGAGAGCTAATGCTTGCAATGCATCAATTCAATTTACCACCACAAGGAGCAACAAGATTAGAAGGAAGTGAAGATATAGAGATGGTTGGAGTTGTATCAATATCTACACCAAATCATACTACCTCACCTATGATGGAACACCTTTCAAATATTAGAGAATCAAAAATTAGTTTTTTTGAGAAATTTGATGGCACAAGATCTAAGTTTCGAGGATTCGTCAATCAGGTACAATTGGTGCTTGAACTTCAACCTCAAAGTTATCCTATGCAAGGATCTCAAGTTAGGTTTATTGGAACATTACTTTTAGAATCTGCTTTATCATGATTTTTATCTTTTTTTGAATGACGTGATCCAATATTGGATAATTTGGAGGCATTTTTAGCAAAATTTTGATGTATATATGAAAAATATGATGCAATCCATATTGCCACCAACAAGATTCGCATCCTATGACAAAACAATCAATCAGTGTTATTATATGCTTCACAATTTTGATAACTAGCGACTGATATCAAGTGAGATGATGTTGCATTCATCAGCCAATTTTTCTACGGATTACAATATGAGGTAAAAACATTAATGCTCAATTTATCTGATCTTCAAACATTGAGCCAAGCAATTGATTTTGCTGTGAAATATGACAATCAATTTTTTGAGTTTTGATCTGAGAGTTGTATAAGAGAGCCTCAATGTTATTATTCAATGGCAACATCAACGTCCTCACAAAACGTACATTTGGAAGTAGAAGACATGCAAATTGATGCGGTACGATTTAAACCCCATACTGAATAAGAAAAGATTCGACATCGTCAAGGAGGATTATGTTTATATTGTGGAGAACCTAAGCACACTGCTCAACATTATCCGAAGAAATGATATAACTACAAAATGAGGAATACGGCTATCAAAGAAGACAACATGTTGGAAAACAAAGTTGTCCAGCTACAATAGGGACCATGCAGCTAGAACCTTGTACAATTCTTAGTGAAGGTCCTATTCTCTCCTCAGAACCCTCTTCTTGTTTTATAGTAGATGTATATTTAGAACCAAAAAACTATAGAGCCTATGTCTTATTAGATTCAAGAGCCTCGGCATGCTTTCTAGATGAACAATTTGTTAAGAATCGTAAAATATCTTTAGTACAAAAAACTAAATCCGTACATGTAGAAGTCATAGATAATCGTCCATTGTCTTCTGGAGACGTTACTCATGAAATCCATCCTATAAAAGTAACAATAGATGGTCATACTAGCTATGTAACCTTTAACATAATTAAATCTCTGTCTAATCCAATTATTTTAGGTTTATCATGGCTAGAAAAATATAGCCCTTAAATAGATTGGAATTCTCGTAGACTTAATTTTTTTCAAAATATTATTAAATATCCGGTCAACCAAGTGAAAAGCTATAAGTCTAATATAATAAAATACGTACTTATAGATGCAAAAACTTTTATATATGCAGCAAAAGAAGGATCAACTTTTGCTATTTATGCCACATCCGTTTCTGATGGTGGAAAGATTTTAAGTGGCATTTCAAGCCAGTATTTGGATTATCAAGATGTTTTTGAGAAAAAAAATGCAGATATTCCTTTAGAGTATTGTCCATATGATTATTCAATCGACCTCAAGGAAAGAACTCAGCCACCATTTGGACCAATCTATAGTTTATCACAAGATGAGCTAGCTGAATTCAAGGCATATATTGACAAGAATTTGGCCAAGAATTTTATATGCCATTCTAAATCTCCAGTAGGAGCTCCAATTCTATTTGTGAAGAAAAAAGATGGATCATTGTGAATGTGTGTTGACTATCGAGGACTCAACAAGATCACAATCAAGAATAGATATCCATTATCTTTGATATCAAGACTCCTTGATCAGTTAAATCAAGCTAAGATCTATACAAAAATAGGTCTAAGAGGAGCATATAATTTAGTACGCATCAAAGAAGGAGATGAATGGAAAACTACATTTCGAACTAGGTATGGACATTTTGAATATAATGTCATGCCTTTTGGACTTACGAATGCACGAGCTGCTTTTCAAAATTTCATGAATGATGTTTTTTGTGAATTCCAGACAATTTTGTTGTCTACTACCTAGACGATATTTTGATCTATTCTAAGAACGTAGAAGAACATGAAATACATGTTCGTCAAGTATTACAAAAATTTAGAGATGCGGGATTGTACGCCAAGATGGAAAAGTGTGTATTTCACACTACTTAAGTTGATTTTTTAAGATACATCATTTCAAATAATGGTCTCATGATGGATCCTAAGAAAGTCTAGATAATCATGAATTGGAAGATTCCAAAGATGGTAAGAGATGTTCAATGCTTTTTAGGATTTGCCAATTATTATCAGATCTTCATCAAAGACTTCTCTCAAGTTGCAGCTCCACTTACACATTTGACCTGTAAAGACAAACTCCAATGGAATCAAGAAGCGGAAGCAACTTTTGAAGCTTTGAAGACATTGTTTGTTTCTGCACCAATCTTGTATCGTGTTGACTTTTCTAAGGCATTTTTTTATGAAAACAGACGCATCAAATTTTGCCTTGGGTGCAATTTTATCACAAATGGGAATAGATGACAAACTTCATCTAGTAGCTTTTCATTCAAGAAAATTTTCAACAGCCGAGATCAACTATGAGATCTACGACAAAGAACTTCTTACAATTGTAGATTCTTTTCAAGAATGATGTCATTATCTAGAAGGTGCTTCTAGTCCAATCACCGTATATACGGATCATAAGAACCTTGAGTATTTCATGTCGGCACGCATGTTGAATTGTCGTCAAGCTCATTGGAGTATATCTTTGTCAAGATTCGAGTTCATTATTACTTATCGGCCATAAAAACAATAAGATTTGTCCAATGTCTTTTTTAGACGTTCTTATTTTGCACCAAAAGAAAGAGATATAGCTTTTGAGCAACAAAGAACGGTCCTCTTGAAACCAGAGCAATTTCATCTTTGAGCAATGAAATCAACATTGATTGTTGATTCAACTTTTCTCAAGAAAATTTAGTCAAGTATATCCTCAGACCTTCTTGTTCATGATATCAAGAATAATTCTTCCAAGACTAATGATTCTTCTAAATTCAAGTTTAAAAATAATCTACTATATTTTGAAGGATGCCTATATGTTCCAGAAGGAGAAGCACATTTACGTGTTCTTCAAGCACGTTTACGATTTCTTCAAGCACGTTTACAAATTCTTCAAGCACGTTTATGAATTCTTCAAGCACGTCATGATTTTCCTGCGGCAAGACATTTTGGATACAATAAGACTTTAGAACTTATATCAAGAGATTTTTAGTGGCCTCAAATGTGGAAGGCAGTCAAAGATTTTGTACAATCATGTGATATTTGCTCAAGATCTAAGACTCCTCGTCATCGACCTTTTGGGCTTTTTTAGCCATTATCTATTCCAGAACAACCATGGTCTTCTGTTTCTATGGATTTCATCACAGATCTTTCAAGTTCAAAATTTTATGACTCTGTATTTGTGATAGTAGATCGGTTCACCAAGATGGCACATTTTGTGCCTTGCACAAAATCTATCACACGTGAAGAAACAACTAAGCTTTTCATTGATAATATCTATTGCTATCATGGATTACTTAAGGATATTATATTGGATAGGAGAACTCAATTTGTGTCAAGATTTTGGAGAATCCTTTTCAAGATCTTAAAAGTAGACATAAAGCTATCTTAAGCTTTTTATCCTCAAACTGACGAACAAACAAAGCGCGTGAACCAAGTCTTGGAGCAATACTTAAGGTGTACCATCAACTATCAATAAGATGATTGGACAACTCTTTTGCCATTGGTAGAGTTTGCTTATAATAATACGATACATTCTTCTATGCAACAAACACCTTTCTTTGTCAATTATGGTTACCACCCATGACTTGATGCTTTTGACTTTTTAAAAGTTGATAATCCAGTGGCAGAAGATTTGGCAAATTGTTTGTTAGAGCTACATGCAATAATGAAGGTGCAATTAAAAGAAACTTAAAAACGACAAAAAATAAATGCAGATGCATATCGCAAGGAACAACCACAATTCAACATGGGAGACAAGGTATGGTTACTTCATCGCAATATCAAGACTATTCGTCCTTGTGATAAGTTGGACTATCGTAGACTTGGATCTTTTTCCTATTTTTAAATAAATCAATCTAGTTGCATATCGATTATATCTATCGGAGTCCATGAAGATCCATCTTGTATTCCACATGTCACTATTCAAGCCATACAAGATAGTGGATATATAAGGAAGAAGACAAATGCCACCGCCTCCTATAGAAGTCGACAACGATGAAGAATTCGAGGTTGAAGAGATTTTAGATTCAAGGCGGTGCCAAAATCAACTAGAATATCTTATACATTGGTGTGGATACGATATTAGTGAACGCACATGGGAGCCATCTAAGAATCTAGTAAATGCACCAATAAAAGTCAATACATTTCATCGACAGCATCTGTCAAAATTAAGATAAAGAATAAAGAAAATCTTTACTATAAAGCAAAACAAGTTCTATAAAGATTTCATCCTATCTTATATATTGTTTGATATTTCTTTAGATTTATTCATGCTAAAGAGATAAAAGATCAACAACCAACAAATTTAGCTCAAGAGCCATTATTTGTTGATTTACCAGACGAGACATTACGACTATCACAACCTTCAAGACAACAGAATAGAAATGAAGATCCTTAAGAATGACATGTCTTTCCTCAGATTGATAGCGAAATACAACGTGTTTGGTATCACGACCTTGGAAGAGACTCCCGATATTTGGTGATACTTTTAGAGGTAGGAACTATTCTTGATGGTGTTCCTAATGTTTTTTTTTTAAGAGAATTATGAAGGCCTCAACAATGATCAAATAACAGGGTGGTCCTCTCGACCTGGTATGGAACATTATCAATGGCTGAAAGGACCTATCAACTACCTTCAAAGGGAACAAAGATCAGAGTATGTAGCAAGCATAATTCGACATATCTTGGACTTCTTCAACATGTAATCACCGCTCCTCGTGGAACTTGTCCCTAGAAGGGAGAATAATATCACGAACATAAGATTTACTCTAATAATTATCTAAGTAATATAGATCAATAGAAATAGGTAAAATAAGTTGATTTGATAATATCTAATAGAATAGCTTCCTAGAAGCTTCATAGATGCGGAATCACCTTTATACATGTCTATAGGTGATTGGTAGGTTAGAAACTTGGTTAACAAGGTAACCACATGGCACATATGTTGGTAGCTTGCGGAATAAGCTACCTATGTGTCACACATGTTGATAGCTTGCAGAATAAGCCAAGTACTTGGCACACATGTTGATAGCTTGCAAAATAAGCCAAGTGCGTGGCGTCGTCACGGACATACACATAGTTACCTATATAATTAAGTAGAATTAGGTAAAAGTAGGTTAAAATAGATTAATTCTATAATATCTTCTAGAAAAACTTCGTGAAAGCTTTATAGACGCTACTTTGACCTTATAGGTGTCCATAGTTGATTTCTTGGTTAGAAACTTGGTCAACAAGTTAATTATGTGCCACACATATTAATAGCTTGTTCTTCAAGCTAACTACGTGGCGCACATCTAAATAACTTGCCTTGCAAGCTAAGGCAAGTGGCCTTCAAAGTCAACATATATTAGAGGTCCTATAGAACATCGCCACGTAGCTTCTAGTTAGATAGTATATATAGAGACACGAGTGAAGCCTTCTTCACTCTTGTCAACTCCTTTCTTGCTTCTAATCTAGTTTCAAGAGTCTCTAGTTGTCTTGTCTTTTAACAATAGCCATTCCAATTTCTATTGAATACATATTTTCTTATTTCTATTTTATAAGAGAAGTCTCACTTGTCCATTTGATTTCATCGAGTTCTTATCCGTGACAAGAGTATAGATTTATTGTTCTTGTTTTGTGTTAGAAGTGAGTGGATTACCCCACTTCTATTCTTTGTATTTGAAGGTTGCGGACTACCCACCTTTGAATTGACTCTATTTGCTTCCTAACCTTGATTTTTTCCTAAAAGAGAGTGGATCACCGCTCTTTGTGGAAGATTTTTGTTTGATATTAGAGGTTGCGGATTACCCTCCTCTAATCCAAATTATAGCTTTGTGAAGTTGTCTAAGATGGAAGGAAAAATCATGGGAACTACACTTACCGGATACGAGAATAGATTTGCAACTATTGCAGATCTTCATGAGCTTGTCAATACTCTTAGAGCGGAAATTTCACGAATCACCAATGGTAATCATGGAAGCGCTATTCCAACACCTATGGAGGATGTCTAGAGCTTATGCCAAGAAGTTGTACAATTGAGAGAAATAAGCAGATCAGCCTCCCAACCGAATCCAAGAAATCTTGTTTCTTTAAGCGTTAAAGAGGTAAAGATTAGTATGCCCGAGAAATTTGATGGAACAAGATCAAAATTTCGAGGATTTTTACAGCAAGTCAAGCTTTATTTAAGGTTATACTCTTTCCAATATTCTGATGGATTTACCCAAGTTGGATTCATAGGTGCACTTCTATCTGGGAGTGCTCTTTCTTGGTTTGCACCATTGATGGAAAAAGATTCAAGACTTCTTTATAATCTGAATTCATTCCTTGAAGTGTTTATGGCTACATTTGGAGAAAGCGACCGAGAGAGGGTAGCAAAGACCAAGCTTTTATTTTTATGACAAGGATCACGGTCAGCTACAATATATGCTGCTGAATATCAAAATCTTGCTTGCGATGTAGAGTGGAATGACAAAGCCCTTATCAACTAATTTCGTTATGGATTGAAGGATAACGTCAAAGATTTGTTACTAACAATGTCAAAAGCTGAATCTTTGGAGCAATTTGTTGCTCAAGTGATTGCATGTGACAATCGATTATTTGAAAGGTGCCAGGAACATAAATTCAATTAGAGAGAATAGTACCAATTGACGACAAAAAGTTTCTAAGTTTTTCAAACTTTGAATCGAACTAAAACCAATTAATTGATAGACGCTTTTTAAACTCTCATCGAAAGCAAGGAAAGAATTGACATCGTCAAGAGGATATATTTCAATTATATCATGAGAATTTAAACACGTAGTAAAGATATCAGTCTTAAAAAAGAACGCGCTTCACAAACGAAAAGTATACAATTTCATTGTGTTAGGCGGTTCGGTATCTAATTTCTCTGCCATAATAGGGACCGTGGGTACCGAATCATGTCCAACACCTATAAAGGTCCCATTCTCCTCGCACTTCAATTATTTTACAATAGAAGTATCATTAGACCTAAAAAATCACAAAGTTCGTTTTATCGATTCGTGAGCTCCTCACTGCTTCTTAGAGATTTTAAGATTTTGTCAAAAAATAAGAAATAGTTTTAATCAAGAAAACTAAACCTGTGCACGTAGAAGTCATAGATGGTCGTTTGTTATCTTCTGGAGATGTCACCCATGAGATTGTTCCTTTAGATGTAGCAATTAAAAGACATACTAGTGTAGTAATATTTAATGTGATTAGATCCCCTTCAAATCCAATTATTTTAGGATTATCATGGTTAGAAAAGTATAATCTTCAAATAGATTGGATTTCTCGTAACCTCGACTTTTCTTATAGTTCAACCTAAGAATCCAATAGTCAAGTAGAAATACATAAGTCTAGTATATCCAAACCCTTACTAATAGGTGCGAAAGCTTTTATACATGTAACAAAACAAGGACCATCTTTTGTTATATATGCCACACCTATTTTGGATACTAAAAAGACTACAAGTAATATTCCTAACCAGTATCAAGATTTTCAAGATGTTTTTGAAAAGAAAAATGCAGATATTCTTCCACAGCATCGATCTTATGATTGCTCAATCGACCTTCAAGCAGGAGCTCAACCACCATTTGGACCAATCTATAGTTTATCGCAGAACGAGCTGACTGCATTGAAGGAATATATTGACGAGAACTTGGCTAAGAACTTCATACGCCATTCGAAATCTCCAGCAGGAGCTCCTATCTTATTTGTAAAGAAAAAAGACGGATCCTTACGGATGTGCGTAGATTATCGAGGGCTTAATAAGATTACCATCAAGAACATGTATCCTTTACCTCTGATTTCAGGACTTCTTAATCAACTCAGCCAAGCAAAGATCTATACAAAAATAGATCTACGAGGAGCATATAATTTGGTCTGCATCAAAGAAGGTGATGAATGGAAGACTACATTTCGAACTAGGTATGGACATTTTGAATATAATGTCATGCCGTTTGGACTCACAAATACACCAACTGCTTTTCAACATCTTATGAATGACATTTTTTGTGAATTTCTTGATGATTTTGTTGTCTGCTATTTAGACGACATTCTAATCTACTCTAAGAACGCAGAAGAACATGAATTTCATGTTTGTCGTGTGTTACAAAAACTTAGAGATACAGGATTATACGCCAAGATGGAAAAGTGTGTATTTCACACTATTTAAGTTGACTTCCTAGGGTACATCATTTCTAATAATGGTTTAATGATCGATCTTAAGAAAGTTCAGACAATTATGGACTGGAAAATTCCAAGGACAGTAAGAGATGTACAGTGTTTTTTGGGATTTGCCAATTATTATCGGATCTTCATTAAGAACTTTTCTCAAGTTGCAGCTCCATTGACACACTTAACTTGTAAAGAAAAACTTGAGTGGAGCAAAGAAGCAGAAGCATCATTTGAAGCTTTGAAGACAACTTTTACTTTTGTACCAATCTAATATCGTGTCGACTTTTCTAAAGCATTCTTTATGGAAACAGATGCATCAGATTTTGCATTGGGTGCCGTATTGTCACAAATGGGAACAGATGACAAACTTCATTCAATAGCTTTTCATTCAAGAAAGTTTTCAGCAGCCGAGATTAATTATGAGATCCACGACAAAGAACTTCTTGCAATCGTGGACTCTTTTCAAGAATGGCGTCATTATCTAGAAGGCGCCTCCCATCCAGTCAGCGTATATACGGATCACAAGAATCTCAAGTATTTCATGTGAGCACGTGTTTTAAATCATCGTCAAGCTTATTGGAATATGTCTTTGTCAAGATTCGAATTCACTATCACGTATAAGCCAGGAAAATAACAAGGTTTGTTTGATGCCCTTTCTAGACGTTCTTATCTTGCTCCAAAAGAAGGAGATGTAGCTTTTGATCAACAAAGAATGACCCTCTTGAAGCCAGAACAATTTTATTTTTGAGCAATCAAATCAACATTGACCGTTGATTCGAATTTTCTCAAAAAAATCTAGTCAAGTATGTCCTCAAAGCCTCTTGTTCATGATATTAAGAATAATTCATCTAAGTCTCATGATACTTCCAAGTTCGAATTCAAGAACAATCTACTCTACTTTGAGGGACGCTTGTATATCCCAGAAGGCGAAGCATGACTACGTGCTCTTGAAGCTCATCACAATTTTTCCGCAGCAGGACATTTAGGATACAACAAGACTCTGGAACTAATATCAAGAGATTTTTAGTGGCCTCAAATGTGGAAGGCAGTTAAAGAGTTTGTACAATCATCCGATGTCTGTTCAAGATCAAAAACCCCTCGTCATTGACCTTACGGACTTCTCCAACCACTACCTATACTAGAACAACCATGGTCTTCTATCTCTATGGATTTTATCATAGATCTATCAATTTCAAATTCATATGATTCCATATTCGTGATTGTAGATTGGTTCATCAAGATGGCACACTTTGTACCATGTACAAAATCTATCACAGGTGAAGAAACAGCTAAGCTCTTTCTTGACAATATCTATCGCCATCATGGATTGCCAAGGGATATTATATCAGATAGAGGAATGCAATTTGTATCCAAATTTTGGAGAACCCTGTTCAAGATATTGAAGGTGGATATAAAACTATCTTCAGCCTTCCATCCTCAAACAGATGGTCAAACGGAACGAGTGAACCAAGTCTTGGAGCAATATTTGAGGTATACCATCAATTACCATCAAGACGATTGGACAACTCTTTTGCCATTGGCAGAGTTTGCTTATAATAATTTGGTACATTCTTCTACTCAACAAACACCTTTCTTTGCCAATTATGGTTATCACCCACGACTTGATATTTTTGACTTTTCAAAAGCTGATAATCCTGTGGCAAAAGATTTGGCAAATCAGTTGGCAGAGCTACATGCAACAATGAAGGTGCGATTAAAAGAAGCTCAGGAACGACAAAAGACCAATGCAGATGTCTATCGCAAGCAACAACCTCAATTCCATGTTGGTGATAAGGTATGGCTACTTCGTCAAAATATCAAGACTGTTTGTCCTTGTGATAAATTGGACTATCGTAGGCTTGGACCATTCTCAATTTGTGAACAAGTCAATCCAGTCGCTTATCAATTAAAGCTACCGGAGTCTATGAAGATTCATCCTATATTCCATGTGTCTCTACTTGAGCCATATAAGACAACAAATATACAAGGAAGAAAACAAATGCCATCGCCTCCTATAGAAGTGGATAACAATGAAGAATTTGAGGTGGAAGAAGTCTTAGATTCGAGGCGGCGCCGAAACAGGTTGGAATATCTTATTCATTGGCGCGGATACAATATTAGTGAGCGCACATGGGAACCGGCAAAGAATCTTGCAAATGCAGCAAGGAAGGTGGAGACCTTTCATCAACGACATCCATCAAAACCAAGATGAAGACCTCTCCTATAAAAGAAACAAGATCTAGGCAAGATAACATTCAACTTTCTAACCTTGTTTGTAACTTCTTTGTATTTGTGGCGCTGAGAAAATGGAGAACCAACAACCAGCGAATTCGACTCAAGAGCCTTCATTTGCTGATTTGCCAGATGAGACGTTGCGATTGTGACAACCTTCAAGACGACGCAACCAAGATGAAGATCTTCAAGAATGACATGTTCTTCGTCGAATAGATGGCGAGATATAACATGTTTGGTATCACGACCTTGGAAGAGACTCCCGATGTTTGGTGATTTTATTGGAGGTAGGAACAACTCCTGATGGTGTTCCAAACGTGTTATTCGAAGGAAGTTATGAAGGTCACAACAATGATCAAATAACAGGGTGGTCTTCCCGCCTTGGAATGGGACATTATCGATGGCTGAGAGGACCCATTAATTACCTTCGAAGAGAACAAAGATCAGAGTATGTGGCAAATACAATCCGGCGCATCTTAGACTTTCTCAACATCTAACCACCACTCCTTGTGGAACTTGTGCCTAAAAGGAGGGATAATGTCACGGACATACACATAATTACCTATATAATTAAATAAAACTGGATAAAAGTAGATAAAAATAGATTAATTCTATAATATCTTCTAGGAAAACTTTTCTGGAAGCTTCATAGATGCTGCTTTGACCGTATAGGTGTCCATAGTTGATTTCTTGGTTAGAAACTTGATCAACAAGTTAACCATGTGCTACACATGTTAATAGCTTGTTCTTCAAGCTAACTACGTGGCGCACATGTAAAAAACTTGCCTTGCAAGCTAAGGCAAGTGGCCTTCAAAGTCAACACATATTGGAGGTCATATAGAACATCGCCACGTAGCTTCTAGTTAGATAGTATATATAGAGACAAGAGTGAAGCCTTCTTCACTCTTGTCAACTCCTTTCTTGCTTCTAATCTAGTTTCAAGAGTCTCTAGTTATCTTGTCTTTTGGCAATAGCCATTCCAGTTTCTATCGAATACATATTTTTTTATTTCTATTTTATAAGAGAAGTTTCACTTGTCCATTTGATTTCATCAAATTCTTGTCCTTGATAGGCGCACATGTGGGAAACTTGTCGTGCAAGTTAGACATGTGTCTTGCAAATTAGACACGTGTATGAGGTCTCATAGAATACCGCCACGTAGCTCTTAATTAGATAGTATTTATAGAGACAAGAGTGAAGCCTTCTTTACTCTTGTCAACTCCTTTCCTGATCCTAGTCTAATTTCAAGAGTCTTCATGTTTCCAGTCTTTGGCAATAGCCATTTGAATTTTTCTTTGCATATATGTACTTTCTTATTCCTATTTTGTAATTTTTCTTTAATACAGTTTTCATTAGATTATACATCTTTTTCTAGTTCATGTTATAGACAATATGGCAATTGGAAGCACTTGCACATGTATATTACACCCTGTTTTTTAGACATCCATGTTTCATAATGCAATTTTGATAAAACTACCATCAACCTCTTATTTTACTATACTTATTACAAATTGCATTTTTTACACACTTACTTTATTGTCCATGACTCGTCAGCTCATGGACGACACTTCTTATATCTTGGATATCAATCTCTAAAAAACATGGGTTCTAGGTCGCTGAATTACAAAATAAGTCAATAAACAAAAATACCTATTGCATAAGTATATAGTAGTCATGAGACTTCAAAAATCTCAGCCTCTCATCTGAAACACGCTTTTGATTAGGATTTGCATATCCTGTGGGAGTTTTTAAATTACCAATAATGCCAAGCATGTCTTTCTTTACTTGTGGAGACAGCGTATAGGTTGCTAAAGATATCACTATCTTTGATGCATCTTGAGGATCTGGTTGAAGCCACAACTCTAGCCAAATTTTCATGTCCATAAAGTCTAGACATACACGTGGGTAGTCGGTCACTCTACAAAGAGTATTGATAATTTTTTCATATAGATTTTTTTCACAATGCATCACATCTAATGTATACCTAATGAACAATGCCTCTATTTACTAAACATAATCGTTAAACCATGCTTATAATCATTAAATCATCTTTTGTAGAAAAGATAATTACCAATCTCACCTATGTTTGATCAAAAATTAAACTTTGTTAGAAATTGTGATATCATCGAAATTCTAGGGAACCAAGCCATTATAATATCCAATTTAACATAAAAGCGTTGAAATGTAACACAACAGCATTATGTCAATTTATTACAAAAGTGTTATAATTTAATATAACAACATTATGATATAACACAAAATTGTTAAAATTTAACAGCCACTTCTTATACCATATTAGAAATTATTAAAAAGCTTTAAAATTATTAGAATTTGTTAAATGTTGTGTTAACCACTGTTGTGTTTATCGTGGGCTACTTTTTGTGCAAGTTATAAAGTCGTAGTAGACTAAACAAAAAAAAAAGAGCAATAATGTGAAAGCTAAATAGCTAATGTGTACTTTCCAATATGATAGTCGAAAGAATGCTGACTTTCGCTTCACACTGTGCACCTTCATTGGGTCATTAGGTCCATCTGATATCCTTCCATCAGCTAGATATTACTCATGCACCTCCGCAAACACCTTCAGCTGAGTTTCACTAAGTCTTAGCGGTCCAAATCACATTTCTACGTCTCCATCAAACTGCAAGTCTTATCGGTAAGGATGATGCATGTGCAACCTACATCTTGAGCCCACATACATGATTTTTATATTTTTTGGACCTTGTGCTAACTTAGAAATTACATTAGATCCACACACCGGACATGCCCTATAATCCTTTGTTTGCTGACCTGAAATTAATCCGTATGCTAGGAAATCCAAAATTATTCACAAAAGTAATCCACGTAATATGAAGTGTGTTGATTCGTCCTTCGACGTAGCATCAAATGCAGGTATACAAGCCCATAATTAGAGCAATTCCTCAAATAAAGGCTCAAGAAACACTTCAATATTCTTCTTAGTGGGCGAATTCTTACCTGAAATAAAAATGGCCAAAGAAATAAAAACTTCTTTGTGACAAGCCATGGAGGCAAGTTGTAAATGGTAATCAGAATTGGTCATGTCAAATGAGCTGAACTTCTCATTGAAAATGGGTTCATTCCGTCAAATAAGAGTCCCAAGCGCACATTGCGCCATTTGGATGTGAAGGTTGCGTCGATGTTTGAAATGTGATTCTAAGCTCAAGAATCCTTAATAGATTTCATTTATTGATTTTCTTCTAAGAGAGTTGTTGCGCCACTCTCTGAATGCCATTTTATTAACTTTAATAATATTGGTGACCCATATATCTTCAGAATCCTAGGAATCAATGGAAAGTGACAAATTACTTTGCTAGGGCATGTTTTGAATCCAGCCAAGTACCTATTCTTTCCACAAATAGGACAATTCTCCAAGTTCAAAAGATCCTTTCTAAATAACACACAACCTTGTGGTCATACATGGATTATATTCTACCTCAATCGAAGCGTATCTATCATTTTTTTGGCTTCATAGTGACTACTAGGTAATAAATTCCCTTCTAGCAGTAGTCCTTTGTACACGTAATAAAAGATGTTTATTGGTGAAAGCATTGCTTATCCCGTGTGTATTGCACATGGTCATTAAGACCACCATAGATGAAACCATGCTTATTGAACTTCCTGGACAAATAAGCTGTGATGTATGGTCATACAACTCATCTAAATTCCTTGCTAAGGGGACATCACTCTCCCAATTATCATGAAATGAGTGTCCAAATATCTCTTCGTCACCTATGTTTATATCTCGCAATTCTTCGATCAATTGAATTCCATCTAGAAATTGCTGCCAAATATGATGATCCCTATCAAGCCATGCCTCACTTATTGGAGAATTGAAGTGCATATTTAATTCTTCAGGTATATATGCATTAAAATCACTGTCCGTTATTACATACCATCTTCCAGCCTCAAGATAACTTGCGTCTGGATCACCTTCGATCATGGACATCATGAGGAAAGGATCTCGCCCATAACTTGTTAAATGCTCTGTAATTGCTAGTATTGACAAGCGTCGACCACTATGGCAGCATTTGCATGAGCAACTCCAACGTGCAATAGGGACTTCACTACAATCTGCAACCTCCAATTTTCTCTGGAAAATAAGCTCTTCTCTGCTAGTCCATCGAAGCCTCCTTCTGAAGTAGGCCATAGCAAGGACCTCAACTCATTCACATGTGCTGAAATTTCATGGGAGAATCAAGGTGGAATCAGTTTAAAAACAGTAGCAATTATAAATAATAAAAGTATAAAAATTCTCAAAATTTAGAAATTAACATTAAACATGAAACAACTTCTAATAGACATTTACATTAAATTTGATATGATATTATTATAAATAATTATTATTAACAATATGTTATGTTAATAATAATGTAATAGTATTATAAAAAATAGTTTTTAATACAATTTTTAACTCAAATGTGTTAAAATTAACATCACTTCACAAAATACATGTGCTAAATCCTAAGTCCTAATTGCACTACTTGGTGCAAAATCTCTATCAAGTGCCCATATCTTACCTCTTTAGATTTCTGGACGATAGTACTTGAAAAATCATAAGAGACGTAATCATGGAAGAAATTACAGAGTATAAGCATCAAAGAATTTAAAATGTTTGGAAAAATCTAGTAGAGGTGGCCGCGTGGCCAGAGAAAGAGGGCTTTGGAGACAATGCTCCAAGTTGAAGTATTTGTAGATTCTTTAGACAAGGCGTGGATAAAGACTCAAGCCACTTTTTGGAACATCACAGCCAATGCCTACTGCAAGGAGTGATAAAGAGTAATGCAACAAAAGATTAAAGAAAACTGCCGACCAATCTAGCTATGCAGACCCCGTTTCCCTGAAAGCAAGCTCCTTTCTTCCACCTTTTTTTCTCTATTCTTTGCCTCCAATGCATGTGGATCTTACAAATTAATGAAGGAGTAAGGCTGCTGAAAATCAATATTTACAAATAAGAGACAGATCTAGCAAAAAATAACTAGTGGCCATTGATTTTCTGACAACCTAGGGCACAGCTACGGTAGGATTTAAAGCACCATGCTTGTGTGAATTCTCATTCAATTGCTTGCTCACACTGTAAGGTATGTGACTTTGCAGGGCCGTGGAACAACACAAGAATTATTTTCCAAGTGGGTTCTTCTGTTGATCTCAAAGCCGGCAAGGAGGAGGCGTGGGAGAATGTTGAAATCAAAAATTGGTTTACGGGCATAAGGCACTCGTGAGAGAGGTAGTTGTTATGAAGCTTTCATAGCACACTCAGCTAGAAACCTTATTTCAGTTTACTAGACGAACTCGAGTCACAACCGCACAACTTTTTTATCACCAATGGATAGATTAAGAAGCCATGGACACGCGCCTAAGGCAGAAAGTGTAAGAGCAATGGCGCACGAGAGTAGGGTTTCAACGGAGCCGCAATCATCGCAAAGCGCTACACTAAAGAGCCAACGGCATCAATTATAGCCTGCATTGGGTAGAAAGGGAGATGCAATTCATTGCAACCAAGCAAAGAAGGACAAAATTCTCAGAGGGAAGAGGTCTCGCAATGTTTGACACAGTGGTCAAAAGAGCATGCACCGTAGTCATTTTCTACAAGGTTGAGGTACTCTTGAAGACTCCGATGATACTAGTGGAGGAGGCTCCAATGATGATGGTAGAGGAGGCAACTCCGAGGGTGTGGATGGCGTTCATTGTATTCGTGATCTCAGATAACTTTCGAGATTGCCATCATAGACACGTTCATGCCACGATAGGAAATGGTGTCATATAGACAACTTCAATGTTCATTTAAAAAAGAAACTGGTGAAGTTAGATTGGAACGCCACATCTTTAGGGACAATAGAATTACATCTAACAAAGGATCTCCATGCCTTCACGAGGCAGATCGACCCAACATGTACACTTGGGTAGCATGGGCAGACACCTGCTGCAAAGAAGATTTTGCTCCAGCGAATTCATCATGAGTATGATTTCTATGGAGCTTCAATAAGTTGTTGAGGACCTGGTTGAATAATAAGATGTTGGTAGTTATATCCAGGATCAAGTACCAACTCAACAAAAAGATTCATATTGGCTCGCCAAGGCTACGTGATATTGACGAACGAATTTGAGAGAAGTTGCAAGAATTACAAGAGGATCCCACCTTTCTAAAAAAATCAGATCACATGGCGAGCATCACACTTAGGAGGCCATCTAGAGGGGGCTCATCTTAGAAACAACACACATTTGTTGTGTCGGTATTGGTAATTTTCTTTGACCTACCCTAGCTCTTGGCAAATTGCATCTGATTTTTGGAGATTTTTGAAATGTATGTCAAGTTCAAAGGATTTTCGAGGACCTATGGTATAGGATTTTTTATGTGATTTTTTTTTCACAAGCTCTGAGCTCACTCGCATTACTTGTTGCATCAATCTCTCCCTAATTTCAATTTCAATAGTGGTGGTCCGAGGTCAAAATCATTGCTGCAACCATAGTTTGGGGAAGACGGTCGTGGTCATGGTGATGGTCGTGCATGATTTACAATTTCATTAGTTTCGTGTGAACTTTTAGGCAAGATAACAATTCAGCTCTTGATTCATGTTTTCTTGTGAGGATTGGATACTTTTTGATGATTAGATTCTTTTTTTTTTATTTCAATTGAATTGACGATGATTAAATTTTTTAGCATATTAAAGCATATTCTTACACTTTTTAGGTCTTCTTGAGATCAACTATCTTATCTGTTTTTTTCAATTTGGATTTTTTTTTTTTTTTTATTTTTTATTCTTTTAAGCTGTTTTATTGCCACAAGTTGTGCAGCATGTGGCTTTCTTTTGCTGTTGTGCATATTACATTTTGCTTGTTGATGTTGTGCCTAGCCAGGTTATTTTTGAAATTTTTTTTATCTCCGTTATCCTAGAACCATTAAAATTTATGAGTATCTATTAAATCATTATATTTAATGTGCTATTTTAAGAAAAATATGAAATTTTAAAAAAATTTAACATGATTTTAATAGTCATATTAAAAAAAAACTATTAAAATTTCATACTTATGTTAAAATAGTGCATTAAAATTGGCACGTCTTCTTATAAGTGTTGTATCCACCACCAATAAAATTTATCATTTCACTTGTATACAATTAATATTAATATTATTCAAATTATTGAATTACTATGCTGTTATGCACAATTTGCTTGTATTTGTGGTAAAAAAATAATTTAAATTGTTAACTCTAGCCGGAAGTTGAAGCTGCTTAGGATTTGATTTTTTTTTATGCTATGCAATTGTGTTTATCTTGTTGATGTTGTGGCCAGTCTGCTTGTACTATTTTATAAGTTATAAAATTATTTTTTCTTCACAAGCTTGGTGGAAGGTTTGATGCTTCTCACATTGTATTTGTTGTAGTCAATTCTATAGTTTAAATAATGTGCTTCTTGCATTTGTTGTCGGCTATAAAAAACTTCTTTATGACAAGGCCTTTGCGATTGATATTGATTTTAGAGCATCTGCTTGGAACGAGAGCCAACTGAGTCTGAGATTAGCGAGGAGGTAGCAACCATAAAGGAACAAGAGCGACAAGCCTGATTATCATGAAAGAGGAAACTTCAACACCAAGAAGGTGATAAAAGAGATGAGCAATTGGATAGGTTGGAATAAGCCTAATATGCACATATGCACACTAAGTCGCAAATATGCACATTAGAGGCGATGCAAGCGATGATAAAAGATCTCCACTCAACACGTTTTGGCAATAGTTCGTTAGCAGGGGGTGGAATTAAAGCGGTGAATTTTGCTTCAAGAGCCATAATTGTGATTGGAGAGGCTCTAGCATTGGTTTTCGAGCATGAAGAGAGCGTTGACATTGCACCAATGTGTGTCAATGATGTGACATCAGTTGGGTGTGATGAGCAGGTACTGCCATCAAACTTGCCTTCAAATTGTGAAGTATCCACGCCACCTATTATATCTTTGCAATATGAGGTGCTTGTGCCATCTCAGGTAATATTGGTGCCTGAGGTGCTTCTAACGCCTAACGTCCCTCCAATGCCTGAGGTGTCTTAGATGCTAGAGATGTCATTGCTATCTGAGGCATCAAAGACTCTTGGGGTGTCTGCATTGCCTCAAGTGCACGTGGCACGTGAGGTGCCCCAACCTCAAAAGAACTTGTCGGTTAATGAGGTGCATCCATCACTTCCAGTGAATTCTTTTACTATTGGTGATAGAGTGAATCTATTGGAGCCTCCTACCAATAAGAATCCTTACCTTATAATTGCAAAGAGGCAAGTGCACCAAGTCGCGAGAGCAAAAATGCATTGCAAGCCTGTGAGTATTGGCAATATCGGTGTGGAAGTCAAGAGTATAATTTGTAATTTTGAGGTGTTGCCATTTCCTCTGGAGTATGACTTGGAGCTAATCACGAACTTGAAGGATGCTGTAGGGCATTTTTTTTATTTGGCTAGAGTATTTGATTTGTAAGCATGAAGTAAACATGTGTCTTTTTAACTTACATGTTATATTATTTGATGTTTATATATGTTATTTTATGTTATTTTATGTTACATTGTGTTACGTTAAGTTATATTATTTTATGTTATTTTATATTATATATTATATTAATTTATCTTATTTTATGTTATATTATGTTATTTTATATTATTTTGTTGATGGAAAAGCATTACAAACTCTATGTGTTTATGGTGTGTATTTGATATTGGTGGTTGTGTGTGATTAGGATCCTAAATTTGTGGCCGTTTCTACATCAGAGGAGGATGATGTGGTGGCTGAGACTAAAAATCTGGTAAGGCTTCTATAATATTTACATCTGATTGGTAATTGTTAATTTATACTTCATAGTTTTTTGGAAGGCCAATAGTAGCCTAAATTATGTATAGTATATTGTGCAACTTGTCTCATGTTTTTTTTGGATATTTTTTATTTTTTATGATAGAAATGTGCAACTCGAGAAAAAATAAACTCAAAGAAGGATACAACATCAGATCCACCAAAGGTATGTGTCAAGGACATACTTGCCAAAATCTTCTAGAACATTCTAGAAGGTTCTTAGAACTCTCTAGAATCTCCCAAAACCTTCTAGCATCTTCTAAATAGATAGAAGTTACTTGAGAAGCTTCCTAATTGGTGGAAGTTGCTTGAGAAGCTCCCTAGTTGGTAGAAGTTGCTTGAGAAGCTTTCTAGATAGGAATATATATTAGAATCGAGGCTGAAGAGTTCTTCAATCTCGACAACATATTTCTTGGAGCTCTAGCTCATCTCTTTGGTGTTGTTCTTGTACTCATCTGATTAATTTAGTTCTTGCAAGTTCTTCTTGAACTTCTTGTTTAGACTTCTAGTCTATATTCTACGTCTATGACAGTTTGTCAAGACTACCCTTCTATCAATATCAGAGCTTAGTTCTTTGAGGCAGAGAGTGGACTATCCCTCTTCTTAGAGATACTTAAGCATTCTAAGGATTGCAGATTATCCTCTCTTAGACCGGTATTGATTCCTTTTTTTTTACTTAGCATGGCTGGTAGAAAAGACGTTAACATGGTAGAATCTTTGGAATCAAAGTTAGATGTGATCATCAATGCCTTTAACGCTCTAGAAGTTAGAATTATTGAAATTGAAGGAAATTTTGCTAAACTCTTTAGAGCTACAAAAGTGGGAGTGGCTCAAATTATAATACAACTACCTCTAGGTAGTGAAGTACTGCCATCTACATCTCAACGTGAAAATTTGATTACACCGTAGTACAAAAGAACCTCGAGTCAGTCTTCCAAAGAAGTTTGATGGTACTCGATCAAAATTCTGTGGTTTTATAAATCAAGTTTGATTCTTAACATTCTTGCAATCAGAACGCTATTCAATCGAGGAGTTGCAAGTTGAATTAGTCGAGACATTGCTTACTAGACAAGTTTTGTCTTGGTTTGTTCCCTTATTTGAGAAAAGGTCTTCTATCTTGAGTAATTTTGACATATTTCTATAAGCATTTGAGGAGGCATTTGGAGAGCATGATAAGGCTTGATAGGCAACCACAAAGATTTGTTCTTTGCATCAAGGATCACGCTTTGTATTTGTTTATGCATCGAACTTCAGACAACTTGCTTATGATATCAATTGAAGAGAAGATGCGCTAGTGAGTCAATTTTATTGGAGACTCAGAGATGACATGAAGGATTTATTGCTATCTCTATCTGACCATCAAACACTCAACGAAGCAATCAGCCAAGCAGTGAAGTGTGACAATCGGCTTTTTCAACAACATCAAGACCATTATTTTAGAGCTACACTATATCTATGAGAAAACCAATTTTATTTGGCTGCTCCTATCAAGAGTGTGGAAGCTCAATCTAAAACAGAAGACATATAAATTAATATGGTACGTTTCAAGCCCCTCATAGTTGAAGAAAAGAAGCGATGATTTGAGCAAAACTTGTGCTTATATTGTAGAAAGGGAAGCCATAAAGTCAAAAATTGTCCTAGAAAACAAACGCCTCAAACAATAAGACTCAGGAGCACAAACGTGCAAAAAAACAAGGACGTCCAACCATAATAGGGACCGTGCGGCTGGACATCTCAACACTTCAAATTAATCAAGATCCCTTTCTCTCAGCTCAATCTTTTCATTATTTTACACTACCTTTGTTTCTTGGTATTTAAAAACTACAAACCGATGCTCTATTAGACTCAGGAGCATCTGCTTGCTTGTTAGATGAAGAGTTTGCCAAGCTTCACAAATTTCCTCTTGTGAAGAAATCAAAGCTTGTCCATGTAGAAGTCATAGATGGCCAACCTTTGTCTTCTAGCAATGTTACTCATGAAACTAAATCGTTAAAGGTACGTCTTGAAAATCATGAAAGTAGCATTGTGTTTAATATTATCAAGATCCCTTTATGTCTAGTCATTTTGGGGCTATCCTGGCTTAATAAATACAACCCATTAATAGATTGGAGGTTGTGAAAAGTAACATTTCCAACAAAATCTTTAATGGTGGAATCTGCCAAGATAACATCTAGAAACAAATCCTTGTTCATAGGTGCAAGAGCCTTCATGAAGGAAGCCAAGTATAATACATCTCTTATCATCTTTGCAATGCTAGCTCAAGAAGATGCAACTCCGACTTTGGTTATTCCAAAGCAGTATAAAGAATTCAAGGATGTCTTTGAAAAGAAGAATGGTGACATGCTATTAGAGCATTGACTGTACGATTGTGCTATAGATCTCCAAGACGGAGCACAACCATCATTTGGCCCAATCTATAATTTATCACAAGACGAGCTGTCAGTATTGAAGGATTATATTGAAGAGAATCTTGCAAAGAACTTTATTTGGTATTCTAAATTTCTAACAGGTGCATCTATCTTCTTTGTAAAGAAGAACGATGGCTCATTACAAATGTGCGTGGATTATAAAGGCTTGAACAAGATCACTATGATGAATCGATATCCATTACTACTAATATCTGAACTCTTGGAACAACTTGGTGAAGCCAAAATATACACCAAGATAGATTTTTATAGAACTTACAATCTTGTACAAGTAAAGGTAGGAGATGAATGAAAGATAGTATTTTGGATGAGGTATGGACATTCTGAATATAATGTCATGTCTTTTGGATTGACCAATACACCAGCTATATTTCAACATTTGATGAATGATGTTTTTTGTGAATATTTGGACAAATTTGGTGTTTGTTACCTCAATGACATTTTGATCTATTCCAAGAATGTTCAAGAACATGAGGGTCATATGAAGTTGGTATTACAAAAACTTCGAGATGTAGGATTATACGCCAAATTAGAAAAATGCATATTCCATCAATCCAAGGTGGAATTTCTTGATTATATTATTTTAAACGAAGGATTGTTGATAGATCAGGAGAAGGTTCAAGCAGTAACGGATTGGATAATACCAAAGACGGTACAGGATGTGCAATATTTTCTTAGATTTGCTAATTTCTATCGCATTTTCATTAAAAACTACTTACAAATCACAGCCCCATTAACGCAGTTGACATCAAAGGATAAACTCGAGTAGAGTACTCGAGCACAAGAGGCTTTTTAAGAATTAAAGTCGGCGTTTATGACAGCTCCTATCTTGATACATCCTGACTTTACATAGGCCTTCTATTTGGAAACAAATGCTTTTGACTTTATGCTAGAAGTTGTATTATCATAGATAGGGAAGGATGATAAACTTGACCCAATTGCGTTCTACTCAAAGAGGTTTTCGGCAGCAAAAATCAATTATGAAATTCACGATAAAGAACTGCTTGTGATAGTTGATTCTTTCCAAGAGTGGCATCATTTATTAAAAGGTGTTGTACATCTGGTGACTGTATATACATATCACAAGAATTTGGAATATTTTACAACAGCTCAAGTTTTGAATTGTCGCTAAGCTCGATAGAACATGTCATTATCTCGATCCGACTTTATCATCATATATCGGCCAGGAAGGTAGCAAGGATTATCAGATGCATTATCGAGGAGATCATATCTAGCACTTAAGGCTGGAGATGCATCATTTGATGAGCAGTGTACAACTTTGCTACAACCAGAATGATTTTGCCTCCGCACCACCTCCATGATCATATCAATTGATGCTGATTTTTTAGAACAAATCTGTAGAGCATCAGCTGTAGACTCATTAGTCTTAGATGTGTAGCAACGCTTTGACAATGACAAGTTTAAGATTGAAGACGGATTATTATATTTTGAAGATCAACTATATATTCCGGAAGGACCAATTTGACTTTATATTCTTCAATCTCAACATGACTTCTTGGCCGCATGTCACTTTGAATTTAACAAAATAATGGAGCTTATTTCTTGAGACTTTTGGTGGCCCCAAATGTGGAAGGTAATGAAGAACTTTGTGTTATCATGTAACCTTTGTTCAAGATCAAAGAATCCTCAACATTGCCCTTACGGGCTTTTACAACCTTTGCTAATTCCAAAGCGAGCATGGTCTTCAATATCTATGGACTTCATTCTTAGAATTGCCACCTTTTGCAATATTTGATGCTATCTACATGGTGGTAGATTGATTTACAAAGATGACACATTTTGTTCCATGGTGAAAGACAACTTCTGGTGAAGAAACAACAAGATTGTTTATTGACAATATATATCAGTATCATGGTTTACCGGATGATATTGTTTCAAGCCGAGGGCCTCAATTTATATCAAAGTTTTGGAGGTCGCTTTTTGACATACTGAAGATAGATATCAAACTCTCTTCTATCTTTTGTCCTCAAATCGATGGTCAAATAGAGCAAGTTAACCAAGTCTTAGAGAAATATTTACGATGTACGATCAACTATCAACAAGATGATTGGGCTACATATCTACTATTGGTGGAGTTTGCGTATAACAATTTGGTCCATGTCTCAACCCAACAAACACCTTTCTTTATAAATTATGGATATCATCTAAAACTAGATTTGTTGGATAAATCCATAAATAAAAATCCAGTAGTTGAAGATCTTGCAAAGCATTTAAGAAAAATCCAGACCACCTGGAAGCTTCAGTTACAGGTAGCTCAAGACTCGTACAAAGCTTCTGTAGACAAATTTTGGAAGCATTCCCCTGCTTTTCAAATTAGAGATAAGGTTTGGCTTTTGTGACGAAACATCAAGACCACTCGACCTTGCGATAAGTTGGATTATAGCAGGTTGGAACCATTTTGCATTTAGGAGCAAATCAATCCAATGGCTTATCGAGTGAAACTACCCACATTCATAAAGGTACATTCAGTCTTTCATGTTTCTCTTTTAGAAGCTTATAGCGAATCGGCTTTACCAAGATGAATACAACCACCACTACCTTGTATTGAAATTGAGGACCATGTAAATATGAGATAGAACAAGTCCTTGATTTACGATGGAGACGGGAAAAGTTGGAATATTTAATTCAATGGCGTGGCTATGATATAAACGAGCAAACTTGGGAGGCAACAGAAAATGTAACAAATGCACCGCAAAAGGTACTAGAATTTCATCGACGATATCTTGATAAACCAAAAGTTTGCCACTGATAAAACATAAAGATGAAGCCTTCTCCAAAGGCATATATAAGCAAGATCCAAGTCTTATCGAAATATAACTTATTGCGTTTTGCTTTCTTGTAGTTTCAAGATATATAATCTCAGAGTGTATTTAGATATGGCTAGTGAGAATGAGGATATTGTACTAGTGATGCCATTTCAATCGAGTAACTCACGGCGTCAACCTCAAGATAAAAAATTAGAAGAACCAAGAAGATGTCGAAGAATATCAAGTAGCTCGTCACTTGTGATTGTCTTTGAAGCTGAAGCAACTCATAAAAGTAGTGGCGAAACGATATTTTCAGGCCGCTTTTACAATGAAGCCACCAAAGTTCAAGCATGGTCTCAAGTGGAAGGTATTGGTCATTATCGGTGGCTACAAAGATCCATGAATCATCTGCCTCATGAATGACAACTGGAGTATATTGCAGAGACTATGCGCCAAACCTTTGATTTTCTACGTTTGTGAGCATATATCTCAAATGGCTTCTCAGAGACCTCAAAGCTAAAAGAGGAGATGATGTCACAGACATACTTGCCAAAATCGTCTAGAATATTTTAGAAGGTACTTAGAACTTTCTAGAACCTCCCAGAACCTTCTAGCATCTTCCAAGTAGATAGAAGTTACTTGAGAAGCTTCCTAATTGGTAGAAGTTGCTTGAGAAGCTTTCTAGTTGGTGGAAGTTGCTTAAGAAGCTCCCTAATTGGTGAAAGTTATTTGAGAAGCTTCCTAGATATCAGTATATATTGGAGTCGAGACTGAAGAGTTCTTTAGTCTCGACAATACATCTCTTGGAGCTCTAGCTCACCTCTCTGGTGTTGTTCTTGTACTCATCTATTTAATCTAGTTCTTGCTAATTCTTCTTGAACTTCTTGTTTAAACTTCTAGTCTATATTTTGCCTCCGTAATAATATGTATTCTAAATTATAATTAGTTTTCAAATTTTTGTACATGTTAGTAAAGAGAAATAGGCACTTGTTATATTTAACAATGGAACATTGGTTCTTGCAACCTACGAAAACAAGGTCCAAGCTTCACAAGGGGAATTAAGCACAAGGAGAGGCTGGGTAGTTTTTGGAAGAATCAGCACCATACGGAGAGGTCGAGTGTTGTGGGAGACGCACATAGAATAGATTATATGCAGGATACTAGCATATATAGTTATTGCAATTTTCTGTTTACTTAATATTTTCAATTGTATTAGAGTATTGTGTATGAATATCATACGGATTAGAATTTGTAGCGGACATGGCTATTATGAAAGCAACAGTCGATGTTAAAATAGGTTTTGTCATAAATGCAATTGTTGGCGTTAAAGTTGCAAGTTCTTATTAATTTTGATGTTTAAATATTTGATAATATCTATTAAATAAGCGCATTATAATTTCAAGTTCAATTAGATATTCTGTTAGAATAATAATTATTAGATGTTAAAATTATGTTAAATGTAAATAACTTAATTACCATGTTGAAACAATATTTTAATAGGAATCATTATGTTTAACATAAATTTTTAATACAATTTAACACAAATTTTTAACACAATTTAATACAAATTTTTAACAAAGTTTAATACAAATTTTTAACAAAGTTTAATACAAATTTTAATACAATTTAACACAAATCTTTAACACAATTTAACATAATTTTTAACACAGTTTAATATAAATATTTAACACAGTTTAACACAAAATTTTAACACAATTTAACACATCACCCTTTGCCAGATTAGCATAAATAATAAAGTGGACATCTGACATGACTACGTGAATCAACGGTCAAAGGTGATGTGGAACACTCCACGTGGAAGACACGTTAGTGCGCTAGCATGGACTTCCCTTTCCAAGTCATCTGCCATGTTGGAAAGAGCATGGATGAAAAATATTCCATGTGGACAGTGGAGGATGGAGAGGTTAACATGAAGAAACAGAATTTAACATGTCTGTTAAACGGTTATAATAGAACCATTCAGCCCCTCTCAAAGTTGATAATCAAGGTGATACGATGTTATTTTTTTGATACTTTAAAATTCCTGTTAAACTGTGTTAAAAACCGCGTTAAACTCCGTCATTTTTAACGTAGCTCTATTCTAGTGATAGTTGAATTTTCTTGTAGTAAAGCTTAAGGATATAACCTACACTTTAGAAAAATTTGATAACAATTGAACAGTTAAATTAAGAGTTATTGAACTCTAAAGTTCAAAAAGAAATCAATCTTTTGTAGGTAAATAAGCTATTAAAGGATTTTGTTGCAATTTGAGCATTTTGTACAATCTAATGGAGTTTTTTAGGAGCCAAGAATTTATGGAGGTGGAAAAGTGGATATATAGAGTTGTAATAAAATTTTGATATAAAGATGAGGTTTTAAAAGGAGATTATGGTTTTTCTTTAAAATTATTTAAAATCTAACTTATCAACAACTAGTTAATTGTGGTTTTATATAAAAAGAGGCATTAAGAAATTTTCTACTTGCCAAAAAAAAACTTTATATACAAACTTATTTAAATATAAGAAGTTTTTACTAATATAATATATATTTTTAAAATATTGTCATATAATTTGACAAGTTACAAATAAATTCTCTACAATTAGGTACCTAGTGTATTCTTAGATTGAAAATCATGCCATACAACAACAAAATTAGTTTTAATAAAGTAAACTAACTTTTAAAAAAATTGATAGAATAAATATATTAGTTATTATTAGTTTATTTTTAGTTTCTATTTAAATAGTATTTGATAGAGATACATATATTTGTGAATTGATAAAATATTTATAAAAAGAATTTGAAATACTCAATCTATATTTTATTCAAATTATTAATTAATATGGATGCATCAATATTTAAATCAATACCAATGCAATTGCAACTAATTGAGGCTTTATGGAACAATTCTATAAATGTTACTGATGACAATTGATTGATCCTTACATAATCAATAATTACAATAAAAGGATCTAACGCATATCAATATACAAATTCTAACTTATGTTTGGAAATTCATCATTTTAATTTAGATGTATATAAATATTTTATGATTGAATTAAAGTATATTTTATATTCTAATATATCTTCTACATTGTCTTAGAGATATTTTTTATTATTAAAAAAACCTTGTATATTTTAAAAAAAGTTGTGCACAAAAGTTTTGTACCAAACATTTTATGGTTTTTTAAAAATACACATGTAGTTTAACAACAAGTTGTAAATCTTAACAACATTTTTATTGTATATAAAGTATAAATGTAAATATTTTTGCAAGAGCTCTAAGATTTTAGAGTTAAATTAATTATAAAATATGTTGCATTTGGTTTATAGAAATGTTCAACCAATACATTAAAATATAATTACATGATTTGGGTTAGAGGCTAAGTGTAATAGCCTTGAAACACAACTTCAACTTCTTCAAATGTTGTAAATTATACCCCATGTACATATACATACTTAAGCATACACACACATTGTATTAAAGCCTAGACTCCTATTGTAAAGTGGGCTTGTTTCACATGAGACCTCTCCTGTATAAACCCGTACCCTAAAACACAGAGTTTTGGTTACCGGATCTCTGAGTACTATGTCAGCCGCCGTCAAGTCCAGAATACGAGAATGAACTCAACAGACGGCTCGGAAACGGGCTACAGCAGGTGGTAGCCCTAACTACGACCGGCTAAGCGATGGCTGCAGCCCTATTCAATGTAGATAACGGCAATCAAATACGTGAGTCTTCGCCGATTCTTTTGTTTGCTGACGAGCGCTCTGTGCTGGGGCCATCCTACAATTGCCTGGCTCGGTGTCCCGAGGCATCTGTTTACGATTGTCTGATCTTTCGTAATGGAGTTTTGGGGTGCGTGTTACTTAAACCCTTATTGCTTTTCTCTGGAAGGCTTTCTTGCGTCATGCGAAGTACAATCACGTGATAAGTATTTTTGGCAATGAACGGCGTCCTGCAGTGGTGAGAGCAAAAGCACTGCTCTGAATGAGTTGCAGGCCAGTTTCGTTGTTATTTCAATGTTTTTCTGTACGTGTCGTCGAGGGTTTAAGCACGGGTATGTTTAAGGTGGAAGTCCATGTCTGTCTTCACCAATCGACAGGTTATCGTTCGTAGCTTTCTTTACAAACTGTTTCAGCAGCCAAAAGAATATTATGGATGGAACAGGATTTCTGGAGTTCCATTACATAGGTGTCTCCGTGTTCATCATTAGGTATTTGTCATGATCAAAGTTTTTTGTTGTACAGGGTTTATCTTTATCGGGTTGGAAATGTTCTTATGTTACGCACTCGTGGCTTCTTTTTATCTATATCGTTTGTCTTTCTATGTTTCTCACAATAGGAAAGATTGAATTGTTGATTGCGCAGAGACACCTGAATGGGGTTGCACTCTCAATGTTGTGGGTACTTCTTATCTGTTAAGAAATAGTTGCTTTGTGAGAATCGAGCATCTGTTGTCCCCACATTATAGCGTAACGGTATGCTTAATCTCGTCCAAAATATCGTTTTCCGAAACATAAATGAGTTGATTAATCTTTGCATTGATGCTTTAATTGTGCGTGCAGGTGTCGAAGTGCCGGCTGGCAAGCCTACTTCATGTTCTCCTGGCGACGGGATGTACCTTCATGTTTCCCAGGTGCGCATCGCAACATTGGTTGTAATTGCTCTTTGAAAGAAATCGTCGAATGTAAATTGTATACCTGCAGCTACTACATCATGTTAGAATTGCTTCTAGGGCACATTGTTCTTCAACATGTTTAGTGAATTATTCCTTAGTATTTTCATTCACCCATGCATAAGCAGGTGCAAGGTTAGCAGTACCACCTCAATCCACCAGTGTGCTTTACTCACTGGTTCATTGTAATGTTGTTGTACCAGGCTGCTCTTGGAGAGAGCAAGGTCAAAGGGGGCAAGGGGAATGACAGGGTTGTCTTGAAGGTTCAAGTTGATGACAGCGAGGTTGTGCTGGGGACTCTTTCGGAAGGCAAATGTGATCAAATGCAACTGGATCTTGTTTTTGACAGAGAGTTCAAGGTTTTTCATAACAGCAGCTCGTCAAGTGTCTACATTTGTGGATACCGAACGGAAGGCCCCGAAGAACATGGTTCTGAAGGTAATGTTCTGCATGAGACGGAATTGGTATTCTAGTTGGGAATGTCCTTGTACGTGTTGTGATTGTTTTTTACTTATTTATCGATATATTTTCTCGGAATTGACTCACGTGTTAGGGAAAATCTGCAGCAATTTTTTACGTTCGTGGATATAGCCAGCTATTGTGGTTGATTTGCTGATATGTCATGGTCTTCAGATGAGGACGAGGACGAGGACGAGGACGAGGAAGGCGGTGCTGCCGCTGTTGCAACGATACCAGTCGAATCTAATGGGGTAAAGATTATCAAGGAGGTGACTGATAAGGCTGCTACTGACGTCGCAAAGGTCGTTGAGAAAGCCATGCAGGATAAATCTCTCAAAAAGCAAGTAGTCCCGGATGATGAAGAAGATGATGAAGAAGATTCAGACGATGTGAGTCGTGTTATTTGTCAGTGTATTCTGGAGTCGAATGAGTGAAGCTGCTTTTCAGGTTTGAGTTATGTTCCTTGTGGTCTGTGTTCGATTTTTATTGCACACTCAACTCCCTGAGGCTGACTTGCATGGGAATCAAATTGTTAGTGAGAGCAATTAGAAAATTGGTTGTTGGGTCGGGTGAAAAAGGGATATCTTATAACACATCCGTCAATGATCAATCTAGCCCCCGAACTTCATGTGGGGGGTGATTCCGATTAAGGTTGTATGTGTTTTTATGTTAATGGTGTCAGTGTACGTGTTATGGGAATGCACAAATCTCACAAGCAGTTCTTGCAAATTTGTTGTAGCCTGATTTTGCACCAACTATCTGGCTGGCTGTTTACAGTCAGCGTCACTTCCTACAATTTGTCAGCTGTTGAAACTTTTGGACCTGTTTCTATCTTCTGTGTTAGTGGTAATTACTTCAGATTATCAAGGCAATGATCAATGTCTTTCAGGATATGGACGAGGATGAGGATGATTCAGATGATTCGGATGAATCTGAGGAAGAAGAATTGGCGATTGAAACAACAAAGGTGAAGTTAATATTGTGGATGTAGAAGTTAGAGCTTTGGGTGAATGCGCAGATTGCATGGCAGTTAGTGAAACGGTTTTTAATCTTATGTCTGGTAAATGTGTGTAAGTAATTATGTTTAGGTCGATGTTGTTACCAAAAATGTTTGGTAGTATTTTCTTACGAAAGAGTTGAATTGTTGTCGCAGGCTGGGAAGAAGAGAGCTGCGGCAGAGCTGGCTACCAAGGATGTCGAGAAGAAATCTAAGATGGACGCCACTCCCAAGTCAGGTGATTCTTCTATTTATTTGACCACTACGAGAAGAGTTTGTGATGCTGTCAAGTTATGGTCTAGACAGGTCTGGAGCAGTAGATGCTGGAGTCCTCTTCTAAAGGAAAAACGTTAGCAGGAAAGCAAGCCGCTGCAGAATTCTGGCAGAGCCTGATCGTTGCAGGCAGCCAAGGTATCGACCCAAGCTAATGAAAGGATTTACTTGCAACAAGTCAAAATCTGAGGAGTTGACGTTGTAGTTTCTTGTAATAGTGGGTTGGGGTCGATTTTGAAATGGCATCGTTGAATATTTGCATGGCTTATGTTTGGTAATTTCCAGTATGTCTTTGATGATACTGGACAGTGTTATGGTATTGATAGTTGATGGGGGTGTTTTATGTAGCACCTGGATCTGGGGGAAAGAAAGGAGATAAGGGCGGGCAGGTGACACCCGTGACTAAGGAGGCTCCTAAAACTCCGACAGACAAGGGAGTAAAATCGGCTAAGGTGAGGACGTGTATGTGGATTGTTCGAAAAGTCATTGTTCCGCTTGACAGAATGGCTGATGATTCTTCGTACACAGTCGAGTTGGGTCAAAGTGCTTACTACAAAGGATGCGATGAGGAGAAATTATGTCTCGTTAATCTGATCTGTAAAGGTCTGAAGAGAGTTACACCATTCAAAATACCTGAGCATTCACTGCCTGTTGCTTATCGTGCATAAGAGGATGTCTCCACTCTTTTGTTCAAGACAAAGTTTTGTTTTGATGACAGGCACCGAAGGGTACTCCTACTGCTCCTCCGCCAACACCAGTATCTGAGAAGAAGGTTGGACAGCACCAGTGCACGGGTTGTGACAGGTGGAACTCACGGGAACTGATTCTTGTATCTTGTATTGAGGTGCTGAAGTTTGATTTGATTTCTCGCGGATGGGTGCTGTGATGAATAATATATCTCGTTAATCTGAGCCATTACGGCAGGAGGAAATTACATCCACTTTTGAAGTCTGAGCACCCAGACATGATCACTAGTGTCGTTGATGTCAACGAGCTTAGTAGTTTTTGGAAAGCGCAGATGTGGCGTAACGAACTTATGAAGGAGAGGTGGAGTGAGCACTGTGTTGCCATGTGTGGTTGGGTCTGTCATTGCTTAGTATGTGGAAGGAGCAGTGATGAAGAATTTTGGTCTGAGCCATGTAGGCGTGAAGACCACATTCGTACTGTCTGAGTATCCAATGTGACCAGTTGTGTTTGGTCCTGTGTGAATAGATATTCCCATATTGATGGGTTGATGACTGCGTCTGATGGAACCATAACTGTGCAGGACGTTCACAACGGAATCTGCTATGAGCCAACACATTGCAGCGAAGCACAAAGGTTGAGCATAAGATGGGTACTGAAATTTTGGTACTGTTTGAGTGATGATGCTCGAGTTTGCGACCACACTGTTCAGAGGATAGTGGTGGCTCAATATTCTCGAAACGCAATTTTATTAGAATCTTAGTAGATTAGCATGTTAATTATTATGAATAGGAGGTGGCTGTTTGGGGAAATACACCAGTCAATGTATAGTTTCGATGCCTCTAAGTGTAGACTGAGGTGGTTGCTACTAGAGTAACCTGGTCAGAAGTTTTGATATGATATGGCTGGTGCTGAAGAGTTAGGGTTAGTACCATGTAGTGATTCGCAGCCATATGCAGTGCGTAGGGGCCGATTTTAACTGCGGAGGATTGTGATCGACTTAGTCTTATTAAAGAACTGAGATTTTTATTTTCTATTTAATTTTTTCGAAGTGACAATTCGATAACTCCTCTTCCCATTCTCTGTAGTTTTTCCTATCATTCACTAGGACTTATAACAGCAGCTGAAATGAACATTTTTAGCAACCATCGATTCTTTCAGTTGGTCGATATACGATGGAAGAGGAAATTCTTGTAATTATCCTTCAAATCTCAGAGCAACGATTAAGGTGGACGTTTTGTTCTCGAGGAAAGATAAAAACCTAGTTGAGCCAGAGTTGAGTAAACAGTCTGAGCAGACTTCTCCTACCTTGACAACGATTAACACCTTTCACTCAATTGAAGTGTTCCCATCATCCGCGTGTTGAATGATCATTCACCTCTGCACTTGCAATGGCATCGCACATGCCACTGTACGATGCCCTTCTCATGTTGTCTTGAAGAGTCTCGTATTTCACTCCATAGCATGTCTTAAAAAAACTTTCAGTTTGAAGTGTGGGTACGCGGAGTGGTTCTCATGGGGTATATTTCTTGCCTTTATGTTAGTCTGCTTTGGATATAGTTTGCGAGAAATTGCATATGTGATGCAGGTAACATCCGCGATCTTCTCTCGATGTAACCACTTCTCAAAGAATCCCCTCTTCTGCCGACGATCGCCCCTCAGCACTGTTGTGTCCCTAAAGATGCTCTGTCTGAACGCGTGTGTTGTTGGTTACTGTTTAAGCTTCTCTGGGTTCCAAGTTGGTTGTCGCCGGTTTTGTGAAGGCATTTGGTTATCCAACTGGTTGATTCTGGATATTGCAACGCTTGTCAATTTCTAAGTTAGTTTTTTCAGATAGGATTTGAAATTTTAGCACCGCATGTTACCAACGGAACTCTAATGTGGATCGATGTAGAGAAATTTGGATTCAAGGTCGTAGCAGTAAGAGCTAGATTGAACGTTTTCGTTTTTTGGATTTTGGATAGAAATCACACTGCTAGGCGCTTTTGTGAAAGCGCTCGAAGCTTGAGGCTATGGCGCAATTCTTTCATGAGATGTGATTGGGTACGAGCGAAATGGGAAGGATCAAGCGAGCTCTGTCCTTTTTATCGTCACTGCAATGCTCTACAACACGTTGATAACTATTCTATTGTTGATAGATAATTGCTAAGATGATACTAAACTTTCTATATATCCAATACCAGCAGGTAATGAGGAAGTCATATCACTTCTATAATCATGTTTTTTTACGTTTCATGCATTGGTGACAAGCAACCACTTTACTAACATATGATTGTTATGCAGATGCTAGCAGCCTATTCAATTCATTTATTTCATAAAATCATGAGGAAATTATGTCAAAAATCAGATAAGCAGCTGGCTCCAAGAGAATGAATTCAGCCCCCGTGGCAACACAAGATGCAAGTGAAGAAACACACGAAAATTTTAGTGCAATTGTGGAGAAGCAACACCATTTCAAGCTCCATCGGATCCTTGTTGTAGAAATCCACCGCATGTGCACACGAACACCAACCCTCGGCATTGACTTCACAACCTGGGCATCCAATTCCCATTTACACATCATTACCACCACTGAGCTTCAGAATGCACAGTTGCGGCGCCAACAACACGGTGACGCGTTCGGAAAATCGCAGCATGGAAGTAGTGGCTCCTGGTAGTGATGCTCGTAGCTTGCAGTTGTGAGCGCCTGCCGAGAGTACCATGAAAGGTGTGTCCCTGCGCAATGGTGCTACACCTGAGACACATAGACGGACTTGCAGTTGTACTGTGACTGGGTGTTCCACAAGAGTGAGTTTCATTGCACAGTCCTTGCCTTTCGACAAACACGCATTGATGCAAGCGTTGAATTTTCCCCCCAAAGCTTACTAGGATTACGGGCGGATTCAACCTGAGAGCATCGATTCAGACGTGATGAGTAGCTGCAGTGTTTTTGATAGATCCGTGGTTAAGTTGGTGCAGATACATTGCGATCTAGTTGGAACCTAGTTTTTGGTGTGGTCGAGTTAGAATCAGCGTGTGAGTACTGTGTCTAAGTGGCCTTGTAGTGCTAGTGTTGAATTTTCTACAAGTGATAGCTCTTTCTAGTGTTTTTCTTTTTTTCTTTTGTTTTTTTGAATTTCTAAGGCTTTGCTGGAAGCACTAACAGGAACTCATATTTTACTTCGATGTTTCCGATGAGGGGACAACGAAGCAAAGCAAAGAAGTAAAGTTACAGGTGCAAGACGGTGTCATTGGTGCAACACCTCCAAAAATGGAGAGGCCAAAGTTCCGGTCAGCCAGATCCAATGTGTCAATTTGCATGCACAAGCCAGAACAGAACTGACATTATCATTCGATTCAACTAGAAATTAGGTGAGGAGCTTGCATAATCAAGTTTATGCGTACAGTTATTGTTGTACCTTCTAGACAGGATGTGCTGTGCGATTAGAAAGACATGGAAACTGCGATGTGAAGTTGAACTCGAATTTGCAGATTTTAGATCTAATTAATTAACTTAGCAATAGATCAATAGGGATTAGACGATAGAAAAATCTAGACTAGTAGATGTAAGGTAGGTCAAGATACTTGATCCACTTAAGAATTGGACACTCTAATCAATATAGATTAAAATCCAAAGGAATTTAAGGTGGGTTAAAAATATCCAATCCATCTAAAAATTGAACACCCAAGTTATATCAAATTAGGCCAAGATAGTAAGTAGCCACATAAGAAAAGATGGCTAGTTGCCAAAATTAATGAGGAGTAATATAAGTATATATGAAGACCATGTTGAAATTATTCTTTTTTTGTTATTATTGTTGTTTTATTAAATTAAAGTTCAATCCAAGCTACTTGTACAATATATTATTTCTATTCAATTTTACCATACTTTTAGCTTTTATGTTTTGATTAAAATTAAGTTGTATACAATTTGGTTCAAAATTGTAGTCAATGCAAAATCCTTCTTGATATAAGTTTTGCTTACAATTTATTAACTTTGGCAAAAATAATTGTATTGAGTTAGTATTGTAAATTGGCAATTGACACAAGATAGTACAATTTGGCAACATTTGAAAGTGGTCACTAAGTCTTGACTAAACTTGTAACATGTTTTAGCTAAATTCCAAATTGTCAAATTGTGGAGTACCAAAATTTGGACAAAAGGTTTAATTTGAACAAATTCCAAAATTTGGATTGTGAACAATAAATTTTCATATCCTTCCTTCTTTAATTTTGTACATTTTTAATCTAGATGATTTTGTTAATAGAATATTCTTTTGATCAGTATAATATTAAGATTAACAAATCCTAGATTTTTTTATAAAAAAGTTTCATATTTTATTTTTTAATCAAAAATTTAATATCAAGAATTAAATCAAAAGTATCTTTATATATATATATATATATATAATCAAAATACATATTTCCAATTAGTTATAAAACTGCTATTCACAATTACTTTAACACTATTTTTTATTACCTTTTTCATCATTAGCACAATCATTTGGTTATGATTGTATTCATAACTACATTCCAAAGCATCACTTTAGCATCTTTAATACCTTCCATATATATTTTTAGAATTTAATGGTATGTCAAGTAATAAATTTTGTCTAATAGTTGCAAATTTTTGTAAATCAAATCATTATTGACTTTTAAACATTATTCTTATTACTAAACCTCATAGGTTTATAGCAAAACTACTTCATAAAAATCAATATCAATGAATTTTTTAAAATTTTGCTATTGATTGATCTTTATTTGTTTGTGGGATATATATATATATATATACACACACGCACATATGTATCAATTTTGTTCAATTTTTAAGTTCAACTTTGAAAAACTCAAGTCAAATAAAAATATTTAGAATATTCAACAAACCACTACTTTTATTCTTTGTTACAATACACCTTCAGCACAGCGTAAATTTTACGAAGTATCCCTTTAACACCTCTTTTTGGTCAAACTACCACAAGTGGATAATTCCCAATATTCCAGTATATCACACTTCAATCTGAAATGTTCACACTATCACCTTCTTTTTTAATCTAAAGCAGCAAGATTCAAGTTTATGATAAAATCTTTGGTCTTCACCGTTCACAAAGTTTTCCAATTTTTTCATAATTTCAGCAACAAACGACTTATGAGATCAAGGTCGAAGTAGTATTTTAATGTTTCGATGACGCACTTCGATGGAAAAAGATGCGGTGAGTTTCGCAGTGACTGCGACTTTTGAAGAAATATCAGCGTATTGACAGGCTTTCGGCGCCTCGTCATCACCAGCTCCAAGACTTGATACTAGTTTTCATTATGTCTTTCTGTTCTTTCAGCCTTCTTTGAATGCAAGTCCCGCTTTGAATGTACTATTAAATCAGTGAGTGTTTGATCAGTGGGTTTATGTTTCCATGTTAGCCTATTGATCCTTGAAGCTTTGCTTGAACAGCGGGCAGGATGTGATTTAAACATGTGTACTGCAGACTTGTAAAAATAAGGTATGCAGTATCTGTTAAGTTTCGTATTGCTGCTTTGCGATACAGTTCTATAGCAGTTTAAAACTCGGTAAGTAGCTCCATTGCTTGCATTGCTATGTTTACTCGACACTAGGTGGTTGTGACGTACAAGTTACTGATATGAGAACAGTTTGTTAATGCTAGAAAACAAGACAAATTGGCCTTGAATATAATATATCAGTGAGTGAGTTTTAGTCGGAGTTTTTGTTCTCAAAAGTGCTCGATTTACGTGAAGTTATGCAAATGTTTCTTTTTCTCATCCAGACGGATATAAGAAGTTTGTTATCTGAACTCCGTATGGACGACTTTCAAGAGTTTTTCGCAGCTGATATCCGCAGGTGTGACAGGACAAGCAGTAACTCAAAAATGCTTTTCATGGGCGAGTGGATAAGTGTTTGGTGAAAATCATTCTTGCCACCAGCTTTATTATACGATCTCTCATACATGGTTTGTACTGTACTGTCTGCTTCGCTATGCATTCCACGACGAATGTACAAGAGGATTGGTACAGCCATGCTTCTATGTCTGAAGATTAGGCTGCACATTTCGGAGGATGTAGTGGCGGCAACAGAATTGCAAGACAAGTTACATATACTCATCCGAGCATTTTTGAAATCTTGCGATTCAGTTACGCTTCCTCACGACTTCCCTCCACAGGAGTCGAAGTGAGAGAGTCAGATTGCAGCCACGGCTTTTGGCCGTTGTAATTGCCAGGAGGGTAGTAGCTGCACACCACAAAAGTTCCACCTCCGGGGCATTTCGCTGATCCACACCCGACCAGCTGGGTGTTCCTCCACACGACCTGCACAAGACCATCAAGCCGAACCAGTCTATTAAGGCTGACAGAAATGCTCCACTTGACCATGAAGCAATTCCTCTACAGTTTCCGATATTTCTACGATTGCGGACTTCATGTGGACCTTCACTTACCTGAGTGTAATGACCGCAAACTTTTCCAGATTGGCACGAGTTGCTGCCATAGTTATAATATTGCTTCTCATCGACCCACCCTTTCACGGCGTCTGCTGGAGAGGACGACCCACTCGACCAGTAGATATTCTCTCCATAAGGTCCACCCGAGTGAGACAACGCACACCGCGCATTCGTGGCTCGGTCGTTCGCCCAGTTGGTGGCAAAAGCCGTAAGCTGGTCATTCCATCGCAAGTTGGGAATCCCGGCTCCCACCTCCTGGCGAGCTCGATTGTGGGGGTTCAAGTACTGATCCGCGATGCTCTGGCCGGCTGCAACGTCCACCACAGCCGCAACCAACATTAACACAGCTAGAGCCTTCATCTTTCTCACAACTAGTAGAGCGATAGCTAGAACAACTCAGCCAGTCAAAGCACTGCGGCGATCCGAGTGAACGTGTCTCCACATCTCAAAACGGCATCAACATTTATAACTCTCATTCTACCTCCCAGATTGAAGCATCCGTCGGTTAGTTACTAAGAATCACGTTGTGGACCTGCAGTGAGACGCAGTTTCACGTCACAGGTATGGTGTGCAGCGTCATTGTCTGCAAATGACGTCAAAGCAACTGCACAAAGTGGGAAGAGAATCGTTGACTGGCGTGAAATGAGGGTGGGCTCCTCCAACTCATCCCCCCCCCTCTTTGTTTTGAATGCCTCCAGATCGTGACGTCGGCTCTGCGCTGCTCGTCCGCCGCTGCGCATCCTGTTCCCCCCGTTACTTTTGTCGTTCCTGGTGACAGAGCCTCTTTTGCGTTGTGCAGCCTCAGAAATTCGCAGTCTACTTCTAGGGAGAAATTATCTTTAAACTATACTATACCTCAGGATGAACACTTGTAGTGGATGTTCATTCAAATCAAGAATTTGGGAAAAGTTTTTTTTTTTTTTTTTTTTTTTTTTTTTGTTCTTATTTACATGAGTTTTTAATAATAATAGTTAGATTAAACTATAGTTTAATAATGGTAATTATTTTTAATATTCATAATAATTTTTGAAAATCAAATATATATACTATATTGAAAGAAAAGATCCATTATAATTTCCTTCTCAGTAAGAATAGGTTGTTGTATAAAGGATCTATTTTTAACTAATTTGATATTAGAATTTATAAATTTTTATGTGGACTTTTATTCCATTTTCAAATAAGAAAGAAGTATAGATTGCCCATATTTAACAAGGGTGTCCAAGTTGGAAGCAAAGATTAGAATGCATATTATCAAAGGGCAGTTTTGGACTCTATTTCTTTGTTGTCTTTTTTTATTTTTTGTTCTTGTTTTTGTTCTTATTTTTGTTCTTGTTTTTGTTCTCTTGGTTATTTTTTTAGTTTTATATAATTAATGTTTAAATGAACTTAATATAAATAGGATCAAATCAAAATTTGTTTCTTTTATTTCTTTTAGTTTTAAAATTATTTAAATAATAATAATAATAAATAAAAAAAATTAATGGTAGAATCTAAAATTATATAAGATAGTATCTAAAATTGCTTAGGAACAAACTTTAGCATTTAATGAGATGAGTTTGAGGCCTTGCCTAAATTAAATATTTTTCATTGAATTAGAATATCTAAATAAGACTTTTAACTACTAGATGGGCCAACAAATTTACTATAGTATAAATATAATGTTGTGTCATGTCAAATTATTTGTCTAGTGGCAATTCTCTATGATTTTTCTATGATTGGTCTGTTTTTTTTGTTGTAGATATGCCTAATACAAAAATATAGCATAGTAATAGTTCTTGAATCTACAATGTTTAATTAGAGGAATTACAGGTAAAGAGATAGATTCATTAATGACATTAAAATACATATTTATCTCTTGTTTACTCAAATTATTTTCATTTGTCTTTAGAGTAAAAATCAACAATATTATCTTTAATAGTGCATACAAATCTATTCAAGAGAAGTTTTTTTTTTTTTTTTTTTTTTTTTTTTTTCTCTCTCTCTTTCAAGCAAGTTAGCAATACAATTTTTTTTTGTTTATGAAATAATATATTAATTTATTTGAAGTAGTTTCTCATTTTGAATTGTATATTGTATTGTTAGCTTTAAAAAAATTGGATATTAAATATTGATGATAAGTTTTATTTGGTCCATGGGAGCAATTTTTAAAATTTAAAGCAAAGTAAGTATCTAAAAAAAGATATCATTTATTTCTTTACTAAAAACTAAGATAAATAACTATAACTAATTATCTTTCTTATTTCTTAAATTTTTGAGCCATATGTTTAAAAAGTAATTTATTTAGTTTTAACTTTAATATTGTATATATATCAGAAAGTTCTTATAAAAAAAAAACAAGAAGACAAAGAAAAAAATTAATAAAATTAATAAAATTAATATAAGAGTAATAGAAAACATAAATAAAGATTATTAAAATAAAAAAAAATAAAAAAATAAAAATTATACAAAAATAATTTTAATAAATCTCATATTTTGTAACTAATCAATAATATTATGTTTAAAAAATCAAATGTAAGTTTTCAAAGTTAAATAATTTATTTGTAAAAAAATAGTATTTGATATTTTTATTTTTTTATTTCATAAAAAATTTATTTAAATATATATTTTATACCTAATATATAAATATTTTTAAATAGATTGCTTTATTTTTTAAAAAATATTATTATTCATATGGGCTAAATTTTTTTATTATAAAATTTTAAGTTATACCAAGTCTAAGAAGAATAAACATCTTGTTCAGTTTGTTATTTTTTAATTAACTTTGTGATAATAAATTTTATAATAATTTAATAATAAAATGAATAAACTAAAAAAAATAGTAAGATTTTTTATAAATTATCATATATATAAAATAAAATAAAACAAAAATAAAAATAAATAATGCCCATATAATTTATTTTTTTCAAAATAATCTTATTACTATGCAAATATATTTTTTTAATATATTTTTGAAAAAAAATAAATTAAATAATTTGTTATGATATTTGATAATATTTATTATTATTCATTATATATATTCAAAAGATCAAAAGCTTAATGGTTTTATTTGTAAGAAGAAAATAAATATATATATATATATATATATATATATTTAAAATATTTTTTGTATTTAGAAAAATGACATTTGTATTAAAATAAGTTCAAAAGTTGATATTTTAATTATTAATGTATTAATATATTAATGTCTTATACATATAAAAGTTATTTATATTGCTCTTGTAAATATGTCATATAATGAAAACTATACACATACTAATTTATTGTTATTTTGTATTATTTTTAACATATCTCGTTTTATTTTTATTTTTTATTACAAATTTTTAAATTTTTAATTATAAAAAGAAATAAATTATATATAATTTAAATTTTAATGCTTAAGATTTTAATGTAGATTTTTTAATTTTATATTTTATAATAAATCCTAATATACAATAAAAATTTTAAAATAAAATAAAATAAATCTTAAAGTTTTAATATTTTTTATTGGAATTAGAGAAAGTAAATTAATGTAAAGAAATGGCTGCCAATGGCCAAATAAGGCCCAAACTATTATAATACCTTAAAATTCTTATTTAGTTATATATTAGTGGAATGCAAAGAAAAATTTATTTAAATGGAATAAAAGTAGTCTTATAAAAGTTGCAAGTTATGTGAGCACAAAGAAATAAATACAAAACATTGTTTTTTACCAAAATCTAAAATAACATATATTCATAGTCCTAGTTCTATCAAGCTACAATTACTAAAACCCTCAAAAAGAGTTTAGAATATACTCTAAGTGCTCATCAAATAGGGCATACTATTTGTCATGGGAAGCATTGGTCTTCCAGTCTATCTTGCTAAGGGATTTATGAAAGAATTCCTGTCCCTCTTCTTGGAACCTTCATGCAAATATTTGATTACATGGTAAGTAAGCCTGCTATACTATAGACACATATATATAAAGTAATTTGAATAAAATACATGATATTTTTTTAATTTAAAATATATATATATATATATATATATATACATGAAATAAAAATATTTAAATAAAAGTATTTTTTATCAACTAATTAATTGATATAAAATAATATTTTATTTTAATTCACTCATTTCTAAGAACATAAAATTTTCTTTAATTCCTTTTTATAAAAATATTATTACTTTTTGATAACATCTCCATTTACTTTTTATTTTAATTTTTTTATAATTTTAATTTAATACAAAATAAAATTTATTATTATAATAGATATAAAGTTTAATAGAATATAATAAATCTAATCTATTGGTATTTAAAAAACTAATTATAAGATAAGATTGAGGAAATGATTGTTATTGGTGTTGGAAGTTTAATCTACAAATAGACATAGAGCAAAGAAATGTTTTTAGATTAAATTTCATCAACCTTCTTTGCTAAGTGATTAATATTATTTTAAATATCATTTATTTGATATTAATATTTAATTAACTACATATTTTTTATTAAATAGACTAATTCAAAAAGAAACATGAAGATTGAATGTTGTGTAATAAAAAATGAAAAAACTTTTGCAAATATTTTAGATCTATTATTTAAAGTAAGCATTCTCAAAATAAATTATCATATATAATATAAAGTTAAAAAGATGTTCAAAAGAGGTATATGAAGTTTTTTTTGGTTTAACATAAAATATTTTTAATGGAACTTTTTATACTAATTAATATAAAATATTTTATTAAAAAAATAACTAATTATTTTTTGCATGCTTTTAGTAGGACTTTGATAAAATAAATTATAGATTCCAAATTAAATTGGAAACCAAGCTATAAATATAATACTTAATAATTATTATTAATAATATTAAATCTATTTTTATCACTGCAATTTGGATTGATAAAAATAAAATTAATAAGATTCTTCAAATATTTTTCTAAGACTTAAAGAATAAAAATCCTTGAAAAAAATTTAGACAAAAAATTCAACAAAATTATTTAATGTAATATTTATGTTTAAATAAAAAATATATGTAAAAATATAAAAGACATGATTATTACAGCCATACTAAATATGGTTGTTTAAAAAGAAGCATAAGAAACCATTTTTTAAAGGTGATTATTTCATATAATTTTTTTTGTTGTTTTTTTAATTTAATAATTTAAAAATAGTACAAAACACTTGTATTTTGACATGATTAAAATCATCAAAGTTTTATCTATTGAAGTAACATGCTATTTACTTATTTAGTACCTTAAAATATCAAAATATTTAAAAACTACATATCTTGTACTGTTTACATCTTTATTTTCATTTTTTTACTCAAAGTTTATGCAAATAGAAAATACTTTCATGTTTTAGGATTTTTTGGTTAGAAGAATATTAAGTAAGAAAAAGGAAACTTGGACATGCATAATAAAATAAAAACAATATACATAACATTTTTTAATCATGGTCCAACCATATACTTCATGTTTTTCTTCAGGAAATTTTTGCTAAATAGTAATGTATGTTTTTATTATTTTTACATCTTACAAAAATAACATTAAATAGTTTGACTAGTCATCTTTCAATCTAGCCTAGCACAATAATTAAATAAACATCCAACATTATCTTGTATAGAAAAGTTTAAACTTTAATGAGAAATGTGTTATTAATTAGAATTTCTTTCACATTTGTATCCTCTTTATTCATTTAAAATATGTAGTATATTAATATGTTAAATAATAAAGTCATTTTAGATCTTCAGTAACTACTATATTAAAATGTGATTAACTTAAGCTTTTCTTTTTTTGGCACTCCTTCCTTTCTTAAACTTTCTACCTTTGTTTTAGTTTGCATGATGCTAAGGTTTACGGTCCAAAAAAAGTCATGTGTATCAATGATTTTTTTAAGAAAAAAAATGCTGATTAAAAAATTACAGAGATTTATAAAGATTTATAGGTCTTTGCATCCTTGCTTGTATTATATATAATCAGCTCTTATATAGACTAATTTTATGATAGAGTTTTTAACTTAATTTTTAAAAAAATATCTAAAAGTCTTACTCTTGGAATGTAGTATAAAATATTGTATATATAAATAAATAATAATAAAGGTAAAAGACTGTTAATTTTTAGAATTTATTGTTCTAATAATATTTATAAATAGTTTTTCCAAGTTTGATTATCCAAGTTTGACAAATAAAAATTATAATTCTAAGGGTGTTGTGTTTTTTTATCAATATGAATGAATAGGACCAAAAATACCTATTTTTATTTTAACATTTACTTAAACTTTTTCTTAAATATTTTAGTGTTAATGATTTAAAATATTCAAAATATTCAAAATATTCAAAATATTTTTATTAAGTAGAATATTGACAAAAAAAAAAAAAAAAAAAAAAAAAAAAACGTTTATTCAAGCTATTGAAACATACTACAGTAAGATGTCCTAAATTTGTGTAAAATATCAAATATATCATTAAATTTAGATTATTCTATCATAAATTGAATATATATCTTTATTAAATTTATTTTAGTAATTTTTTGGATAATTTTTTATAACTAATATTAACTAAATCCTAAAAACATAAATTATAATTTTGGAATTAAAGTTTTTAATTCCACCTCTGTATATTTTAGCATTTTGTTAATGTGCTATGGCATGAATGAAAGAACAAGAAATAGATCAAATATTTGGTTATAAAATAATTCTAATAAAACTGGCTTTTTAAAACACAAAAAAATAAATTATGAACATTATTTTCAAAATAAAACCACTTACTTGACTTTATTAACACCGAACCTACATCCAATAAAAGGATGATCTCATCCATACATCCCATGCCAACTCACCTCTACTTCCTTGCTTCCCACAATAGCGTCCATCTCGCCATTGCGTCGTCGAAAAAGAAACGAAAGTCGTCGACGAGTAACGATACGACCGTTCATAGACGATATCCAATAAGACGTGGGGCCTCGTGACCGTTAGGGCGCCAAGTTTGAACTAGGAGGAGGGCTGGATTGCCATCCCTGCAGTGTCCCAGGCTTTAGCCGCAGCTGTTAGAGTCTCCTCCCCTGCTCTCCCTCCGCCCTGTCTCATCTGCCTCCTCACGGTAGTCAGAGAATGCCTGGGTCGCTATCCACGACCAGCCGAGCGTCATTCATTTTTTGGGTTTCGGTGTGATTTTGTGGGTGTTGGTGATTTTGGAGGACAGATTTGCTTGTGGTATCAAGCAAGCGTAGGGTTAATGAGCTCATTGAGTTGTTGTATCAATGACGGCGTGGCAAAGGAGAGTCTGAGGTGAAGAGGGCAGGAAGAATTGCGTGGTCAAGCATTAGGGTATGTGAAATGCGCTGCAGTGGGCAAGATAGATTGATGGATCAGTAATCTGGAATTTGTCCCCTATTCAGGAGCTGTGTAAGTGGTGTAATCGGGAAGCTGCGTGATTGTCGAGTTCCAGACGTCGTGAAGTTTTTTTGAGATGGGTTCTGATGCTGATGTCAAGGTGAGACCCCGATCCTGTCTCAGTGAATGTGAATGCAAATGCGTGGATCTTTAGTGTGGGGGTGTCTGTCATGTATCGCTGACCACTCTGATTGCTAGCATGTACGCCAGGAAAGCCAAGGTGCTGGGGGTGACAATAAAGCGGAGAAACGATGGTCTCTTACTGATTTTGATATTGGGAAGCCGTTGGGCAGGGGCAAGTTTGGGAACGTCTACCTTGCCCGTGAGAAACAGGTGAATACATGCTACCTCTATTGTGTATCTAAGAGACGATATACCAATGCGTTTTAATACGCGATTTGGGTTGAAGAAGTTGTTTGGACTGAGAGTTAAATTATGCAGTCAGAATTGCCTGGTTCATGAGGCGTCAATCCTCGACACATTCCTAGGTTCATCAGCCAGGTAGCAGCATGGCAGTGGGTTCCCATAACCTAGGGGTGCCGACCTTTTGGCGTGTCCTCACGTCAGGTTTTGCACATCGTACGTCTCACCAAATGATGATCCATCATGGTTGAATCCTTGTTCATTATTTTCATATCATTTTGGCGACAGAGCAAGTATGTAGTTGCGTTGAAGGTTCTCTTCAAGAATCAGTTGCAGCAATCCCAGGTTGAGCATCAACTACGTCGCGAGATTGAGATTCAATCGCACCTTCGCCATCCCAACATCCTTCGATTGTACGGGTACTTCTATGATCAGGTATTTTTGTGTTGTATTGAGCTGAGAAAAATTCGGTGTTGAATGCAAATGGCAGTGAGCCGATGCCCCTGTAATTGGCCAGAAGTGGACGCTGTCCGTGTGTTTTCCCCTGCAACTGAGTATGATTGGATCAGATTTTCCTCGTGGAGTTCTGCTGTCATCCGCATCGTCCGATTGCGTTACCTGGGGGCGCTATTAACTCTTTCATGATTTTCGCTCTGTCGACAGGCACGTGTGTATCTGATTCTCGAGTATGCTGCTAAGGGCGAACTCTACAAGGAGCTTCAAAGGTGTAAGGTTTTTAGTGAGAAAAGAGCAGCGACGGTACAATACCTTGCACCTTTTTTGGTCGATCTAGGAACATACATTGACAGTTGATGTTGTCTGAACTCAATTCCACTAACACGCACTCATATCTGACGTATATACCTCAAATTAATTTCTCGAAGAGGCGCAGCGGGTCTTTTAATAATGTGCAAAGTAATTCAACGCATATACATAGGATCGGCCTTTCGTCTCATTGCTATGCCGCTCATCGCTGTGCAGTACATCGCCTCACTTGCCCGTGCCCTCATGTATTGCCACGAGAAGCATGTCATCCACCGAGATATCAAACCTGAAAATCTCCTGATTGGCCTGAAGGTGATCAGATGCTCCACCCCACTATCATCACACTGCTGTTTTAGTACCTCCAGATCTGCAGCAGTACCCACCGTTTTGGTTTCTAATCCACTTGTGGTTACAGGGTGAGCTGAAGATTGCAGACTTTGGATGGTCCGTGCACACCTGCAACAGACGTAGGACTCTCTGTGGAACCTTGGACTACCTCCCTCCAGAAATGGGTATGACCGCATTTTCAGCTAACCAAATTTTACTCATCTGTATTACATGCTGTTCGTTTTCTGAATTGCTAAAGCTTCCGTCCTGTTGAGCAGTTGAGGGCAAGGAACATGACGCGGGTGTGGATGTGTGGAGCCTGGGCATTCTTTGCTTTGAATTTTTGTACGGCACTCCACCTTTTGAAGCGAAGAAGCATTCAGATACGTACAAGCGGTATGTCCTGATGCCACAACGTGCCCTAATCCGTATTTTAGTAACTCCCCTCGGTTTACGCAATCTTACGCAGATTAAAATTATTCCCGAGATTAGATAAGTTGAAAGCTGTCGTATCCTTGTGCCTAGCGAGGAAATTCTCAGTGGTGTATTGTGATTAATCTTTGCAGCATCGTACGCGTTGATCTGAGGTTTCCATCCAAGCCTGTCATCTCTTCATCGGCCCGAGACCTCATCTGTCAGGTTGATTGCTGTATTTTTCTCCTGGAAGACTTCCTCTTGACAACTTGATTAGTTTCCTAATCTCTTTGTGTTGGTATGACTGATGAAGGTCGGTCGATTCTATGTGCAGCTCCTGGTGAAGGATTCCACTCAACGATTACCTCTCAGCAAAGTGCTTACGCACCCGTGGGTTGTAAACAACGCCGACCCCAGTGGCGTGTACAATGGCCACAATTGACTAACACTACCATGAATCGGGTGACAAGCTCTGTGACCCATCCTGTCGGTACAAGTGGGTGGAGATGACGGTGGAGGGCTTCGACGTGGAGTATGGTTTTTGCTGGGGGGTCCACACCGGAAGAAGCTCCGTCACTGTCGGAGTGAACTTTCATTAGTTGAAAGAATTCGTCTGTACCCACTTAGTCATCCAACGAAGCCAACGTAAAGAGAATTAGCGTGGGATGAGACTTTAAATAACTTTCTGATATTAAAATCCTCCCGTAAACGCGTGCTCAATATTGCATATTTTGAACAAGTCAGGAGTGAATCGTGCTCAAGTGTTGATAGTCACACCAAGTCCAAGAGATAGGCGATTGCTATCCACTTGCAAAGTATGGTATAATTGGACAAGTCAGGATTGTACCATTCTGACCTTTTAGTCTTTCCAAGACCAAGAGCTGGTCAATTGCCACCCACATGTATACCATGTTAATTAAACCGAAGATGCAGATGATTTCCTCTTGATCCGACACATCATACGGGCAACACTTTTTGTGATTGTTATAAATCAAAATTCCACTGGGACGAGCAAAGTACATGTCTATCGTTGTGAAGTGGCATATTTTTACATAAATCTCATTAATCTGTCTTTGTGCCAGTCTGTAACAGTTGTAGGTGCCCTCTGTAGGCAGCTGCCCCTAAAATCGTGCAATTTGATTCTTCGTTGTTACTTTGCATATATTTTAGCAGCCGTCCTTGGTATTGAAATGATTGGGAGATATTCAAACATCATGTAATACACTAAAGGAATTTTTCTGTTTAACACCAATTATTCAGCACTGAGTTAAAAGCCTACATCCGTATGTAAATTTTTCGACTTTAAAATACTCTACGCAAGGATGAATAGAAATGTCAAATGTGCTAACACACGAGACTGCACCAGATTGTAAAACAGAATAAATCGAAGTAAATCTTGCTATATGTTAGAATAAACTTTAAAGACATCAAAACAACCCATTTTGTACAAATTTTAAATCTTTCAATGTGTTTTAGTCATTATCAGCAACGTCCTGATATGAACATTCATGTTCTGAATCTTTGATACTTGATTCAAAATTTATTACTAATGTGGTACATATTATCATACACTCAATTAAAGAAATGATATATCAAGTCTGTATGATTAAAAATAATATTGCAGAATATGCGTATGTTACTAACTCTTTATTCGTAAATTTTGTAAAATAATTAATCAATACGACGATTATCACTTTTGACATTAAAAAACACATTAGTTTAAGTAAAGACCAATATTATAGGGCTTGGTGACTCTTGTTTGACATGAAATTTTTACTTTTTACTTTTTATTTTTATGTTGATCAAAATGTTGAAAATAATACAGGTATTTCTCTTCTTCTAAAAGTATATTCTTCTGGCCTTTCAATCAAAACATCAATTCCACTAGAGAATCTTTCATTTATTTACGTGCCTGGTTTGGATTACAAAATCTGTACCATAAGGTACTCACATAAAAAAATGCACAAGCCCATAAAAAGTATTTCTAAATTTACACAAATTAATTCATAAAAATAACACATTCACCATCACTTTACACTCTAAGAAAAAAACAAGCATAGAACGGACAAACCTGTAGCACAAGCAATTATGACGCTTTTGTTGTACGAAAACACAAACTCAAATGAATAAACCGAGCAAGACAATTAAAACTTTTCCGAATTCTTCATCAAAAAAACCATTACACAAAAAATGTACAACCCAAAGGACCTGATTATTTTCTCACTTACATTAAAATGTTACAAAACCTTTTGTTTACCCATAACTTGTCAATGTGTTGTTGTCACCCAAATGGTTTTTGATCTCATTCAACCTCATTCAATCTCATTCTAGGGCTCACAGATTGTGAAGCACCATTGGTAGGCTCAATGAGTAATAAATCAGATACATATCACAATCTAGAGAAGTACCAGGATGGGTGCAGGAAGACGACGACGATGACGGCGACGGCGATGTCGAACACGAAGAGGAACTTTCCCGGAGCTGGCGCTGCAGGCGGAAGGGCTGTTTCCAGAGGGACCCACCTGCAATGGCGCTGCCACGGTGTAGCTCTATCACTTTCACAGAAAGGGGGTCGTGAAGTTCAGTCAAACAGAGGTCTCAATGCTACCATTGCTGTCGGAGCCTTTCTTATGTTTACGGTGGGGCGTGTGGGGCCTCTCTCTCTGTCTCTGTCTCTCTCTCTCTCTTGTACCTCGCATCTCTTGTATCTCTCATCTCTCCCACTAAGATCCCATGTGTGAGCTTCGCGAAGTGCCGAAACCGGCACAATTGAGTCCAGGGAGGAGCTTGGTAGACGCCGGCCGAGGGAAAGTGCAGACCCGAACAGCATGGTGAGCTAGCTCGTGAGGAGGGGGAGCAATTTGGGTTGCAGTGGTGTGGCGTTGCGATCCGTGGTAGCGCTGAGACAAGCCGAAGAGGAAGACATCCTCACGGTGGGTGCCAGGGGAACGGAGCTTGGCTTTGCCTTGCTGGTTGTGTGTCTGTAGGACTTTTTCAACACGCGGAGTCTTTTGATGTCACTGTCGGGGGCGGGTTTCGATGTGTTGAATGATGGTATAATGACGTATTCTTTTAATCGCCGCGTGGCTTTGAAGTAATCTCTGTAGGATTTCTGAAAACCTGGGTTTTGTCCGTCGATGTTTCGGCTTGTCGGTAGTATTGAGTTGCGGAGGTTGGGCGGAGCATAAGTTTTTTTCTTGTTTTTGAAGTGCAGCAGTTTTTCTATTGAAACGAGTGTATGCTGGACACAAAGTTTTAGTTTCATGGACTCTAGCTTGTTTTTGCATCGCTTTGTTCGTAGATTCTTCTTATATGTCCTCGGGTTCCTTCACAAGCTAGGTTTCTCGGCAGTCAGCGGTTTGCTGCTGAAGAAAAATTTTGAGGATACATTAGCGTTGTTACCCGTGCTTCTGGGTTACTACTGGTGTGCGAGACAGAAAAATTTACTTCAAGAGTGTAGTTGAAGACTCCGGGTTCATCACCATAGCTGCTAGAAACGTCAGAAACATTCGAAAATTGTTTCTCTTGTTACAGTGATTATGGGCAACGTCTTCACTTGAATGGCTAATGCTGATGGCGACTCTGGTTTTTATACACGCAGAGGCTCAAGCTGAATGGACTGCATGAGTGCAATGACGGTGAAGCTGTGAAGCCAGTAAGGTTGAACTGCATATGAGGGGAGGGCTTTTTGAAAATTACGTGGCCGCGGAATTTAAGAGGAAGGGTTGGGCAACAGTGAGAGAAGTGCATTAAAGACTGTTATGTCGGTTCCCCAAACCCTTAACGAGCCTTGTGTGCAATCAAGGATTCTTAGATTCTTTAGGAACATGCTTGGTAAGACAAAAGTACAGAAAATGGATGGAGAGCGCAAGAATTTTGTCAGATTCCGACCCCAGTTGGAGTCACAAATCTCCATGGGCTCCGAGAGTGATATGCCGCTGCGGTCGGGATTCAGCATTGATTGCGCAGACTCTACGGCAGTGCGGCGGAGCTGGCAGTGGCAGAGGAGCTCCATGAGCTTCTTCAAGCTGGGCAATACGCTACTGTTTAAGAGCTCTCCCCAGGACATGCCTGAGGAATCCAGGTGGTACCACGTTCTGGACCCTGCAAGCCCGGCTCTTCACAGGTGGAATACATTTTTTCTTATTTCTTGCTTGGTGGCTGTCTTCATCGATCCCCTCTACTTCTACCTCCCGAAGGTGAATTATGACCGAAGCTGCATTACGATTTCGAGAGACTTGCAGATAGCAGTGACTGTGTTCCGAACCATCACGGATTTCTTTTATGTTGTACACATGGGGCTCCGTTTTTGGACGGGATTCATTCAGCCATCCACGAGGGTCTTTGGACGAGGGGAGCTTGTGACTGACCACATGGCCATTGCGAAACGATACTTCAAGTATGATTTCTGGGTCGACTTTGTGGCCGTTTTGCCGATTCCTCAGGTATATACTTCTATTCCTGGTTTGGAATTTTTCGATTTCGTCATTTTCCTTTTTGGTGGCGCATCACTTATTCGTATTCCTAGGGGTAGTGATATGATAGGCTTATCCTAGGGTGGCTGTGGCAGGTTGTGATTTGGCTTTGGGTGCCAAGCAGAGGAGCGGCAAAAGTGAATATCAACACGAAGAATGCGTTGCGGTGGATCGTGGTCATTCAGTATGTGCCTCGCATGATGCGAATCTTCCCCCTGCTGTCCAAAATCATCAGCTCGACTGGTGTTCTTTTGGAGACTGCGTGGGCTGGGGCCGCCTTTAACCTTATCCTCTACATACTTGCAAGTCATGTAAGAGTCTTCCCCTCCGTTAGTTTTCCAAGTGAAGAACGATAATTCAATTAGTTTGGTTCAATCGTGACATGTCAGACACACCTAATCTAATCAGAGCGCCAAATCTTTGTTGAAGCGCTTCAGGAAGATAAATTCAATTCAACCTAATTATTCTCGAGTTCAATGAATGTAGAATCATTTGAGTTATTCGTGTCTGCGGTACGTGCAGGTGTTGGGCGCTGTTTGGTACCTGTTTTCCGTGGAGCGGCAAGATACGTGCTGGACTAAAATGTGCAAAGCTGGAAATGGGCTTGACTGTGGGAAAAGCATGTTTGATTGTGGACGTTACATTGATCCTAACGTCGATCTTCCCTGGCGAGCAAATTTGACCACCTACTGCAACACGGTTGTAGACGGTGGACCCTTCAACTATGGGATTTATAAAAATGCAATTACCACAACGATTGCTAGTCACACGATGTCTTTCTCTAAGACATACTTCTACTCCCTGTGGGTTGGCTTGCTCTCTCTGAGGTACAGTCTTGTCCCTTTGGCTTTCTCCCTTCAGCTCGCAACACAATAGCAAATTTTTGAGGGCATCTATTGACAAAAGAAAGTATTTCTCCGAGAGTCTCAATCCTCCCCGCTCTTTTTTGTTTTGTAGTTCCTTAACGCAAACTTTGGAAGTGAGCACTTTTGTTGGGGAAATCATCTTCACCATAGTGATCATCATCATCGGCTTGCTCCTGTTTGCCTTCTTGATCGGTAACATGCAGGTCTGTCCTCGAAGTCTCACCTCCTCTTTGCTCACAGATTTTAACACAAATAGTGGACTTAGTCATACTGCCATAGGTGCTGACAATTGGGATTGGGGATTTATCAGACATACCTGCAATCTCTCACACTGAGGCTGGAGGAGATGCGAGTGAAGCGGCGGGACACGGAGCAATGGATGCGTCACCGAAATCTGCCGCCGCATATAGTGCAGCGAGTACGGCGTTATGACCAGTACAAATGGGTGGCCACTCGGGGAGTCGACGAGGAAACGCTTCTGCAAAGCCTTCCTTCCGACCTTCGTCGAGATATCAAACGACATCTATGTTTGAATCTTTTCAGCGAAGTAAGTGTTCAGTGTCTACATTCCTAATAATCCCTATGCATCCTTCCAGAATTGGACAATTTGTTTATTGACTTACGTTTTAGTTTAATCTTTGTTTCCCGGATATCACACTTTGTTTGTTACTAATCTTAAGATTGTGTATCTGTGTGTCGCAGGTGCCGTTCTGTGACCAGATGGACGAGAGCTTGCTGGACGCCCTGTGCGAGCGCCTACGTCCTGCGCTTTGCATTGAGGGCGCAAGCATCCTTCGAGAGGGCGATCCTGTGAACGAAATGTTTTTCATCATTCGGGGTGAAGTTGAATCGGTGACGACCAACGGTGGACGAACCGGATTCTTCAACAAAGCCACCCTTCGCAGCGGAGCCTACTGCGGAGAAGAGCTTCTCACCTGGGCCTTGGATCCCAAACCTCAAAACCATCTCCCAATCTCCACCCGCACCGTGAAGGCCGTGAAGGAGGTCGAAGCATTCTCTCTCTCCGCAGACGACCTGAAGTTCGTCGCCAGCCAGTTCCGTCGCCTCCACAGTAAGCAACTGCAACACACTTTCAGGTACTACTCCAACCATTGGCGCACCTGGGCAGCCTGCTTTATTCAATCCGCGTGGCGGAGGTACCAACGCCGCCGCTTGGCCGAGCTCCATCGCAAAGAGGAGGACCACTACATGGCCCTGCAAAGAGAACCCACCGACAAGCTCAGCCTAGGGGCCACCATCTTGGCCGGGAGGTTCGCAAAGAACGCTATGCGCAGCGTCCATCGGCTCCGCAACATGCGTGCCATTGAGCTCGCTCGAATCTCCAACATACCCAAACCCTCTGAACCCGACTTCTCGCAAGACACATGATCACCCACCCACGATTCTTTTACACAGGCCGTGCTCGATGTCTTGCGAATAGCATCAGGGCTTACGTCGAGATGAGCTTCTTCTGCTTCTGCATGTCATCCCTTTCTTATGCCATCCTCTCGCTCCATCACGCATCTGCGTCATCCCCCGTGCTCTCATCACGGTGTATGTTTGTCCATGAAATTGCCGGCGTTCGGCGACACGCAGCCGCACTTGTATGAACAGCAGCGCGAGGCAGCGACGATATGCTCTCCGCGTACAGACTAGAAAAAAATCTAGAAGATTTGTACAGCGAAGGTACTCACGTGACCAATTTCTTAACTTAGTTTAGTAGTAGCTGCGGCAACAGCAGCATGGCAACTGACGATTCGCGACCATCGCAACTCCGCTGATGAGATGAATCTAAAAGGGAACCCTAAAGTAGCGCTGTTAGATTGGATTTCGATCCATGATGATGGCCTTTTCCAACTGATTCTTCCCACGAAATGATGCATGTCTGCTGCCGCATGAGTCTCGTCCTTGCCCATTCCTTACGTTGGTAGATTAATTACCGCAATCAAAGCGACGTCGGTAATAGTTTGTCGGTGTCGGTTCTTCCAGGATTCGTTGTTTGCTTTTTTAGGCAACGAAACAACTATCTTGGACTGACGGCTACCGACAAATAAAATAACTTAAAATCTAGTTATTGTTTTGAGATTTTGTTGTTAATTAAAGAATATGAGACAAATATGTGCATTAAAATTTAATATATATATTTTAAAATAAATAATTTTATAATTTATTTAGAACAATTTTAGCTAAATATGATATTATTATTATTATTATTTTTATAAAAAAAAATTTAAATTGTTCTTTTTGTGTAAGTAAAGCAAAGTTGAAGAGAGAGAGCAATGTCTACACAACAAATGAATTTCAAAGCTAGTAGGGTGGCAACAACAAAATAAATTAAACTATTTTTGCAAAAAAGAAGCATTATGTTTATATAGTAGAAACATCATTGAATGTGTTTGTCTTGCATTACAAAGTTGAAAGACTTCTTGCTATTATCCAATAGTAAATTGCATCTAATCTTATATTTGATACAAGGTGTAATAATCTTTAGAGTCTATTATTATACTAACTATTGACATCTTAAAAAATTGAGCAATATAAAATCTTAGTTTTAATTTAAATATAGTAACAATAGATAAATACTATAAATATAAATCTAATTAGAAAAAAGATACTGCCAAAATTAAATAAGATTCAATTTCTTCTTATATTTAGAGCTAGAGATTAGATTTTGATTAGAATTTAAAATATATTTAGAATCTAATATACTTTACTTAATTATTATTTAAGATTTAAAATTTAAAATTTGATTAGATTATATTTGAATAGATTTTAGATTAATTAAATTATATATATAATAGAATTGATTTGTATGATGAGTTTTATTTGCATAAAATTATGGATTTAAAGAACATTTAGAAAAGTCTTTAATATATAAAATTTTTAAGTTATTAAAATATGTGTTGCTTGGTTTTTAAGTAATTGATTTTATACACTTTCAAGAATAAAGATAGATCTTTAAAAATATTTAACATTATAACCTTGATCCAATTAGAAATCAAGATATAATTTTTTAATAAATAATCTAAATAAAAATAGTTACTTGATATTTGAATTAATTTATTAAAGATAAATTTTATCTTAAAATAAGATTGGTTATGAAGAGACATTAAAAAAATGCAATAAAATAGTAAAAAAAAAGTAGATCAATTTTTAGAATAATAGAATAAGACTTAAATAACAAATTCTTTCTTTAAATGGTATATGGAAAATCACATTAAGTATCAATACATAATGTCTAAATGCACCTTAATTAGTATCTTCTAAGTGATTTTTAAAAATAAATATAGCTCGCATTTAATATACTCAATCTTGTAAAATGAATTTAGATTTATAATATCACATCTATCTTGTGTGTTTTATTTTTTATTTTTTTATATAAAGAGTTTTATATTTTATATATTAATATATAAACCAATCTATACAACCAATATATTCACAATATTTTTAAAACAACCAATATTAGAATAAAGATATATATATATATATATATATATATAAAATTTAGAATTTGAATACATTTGTCTATTTTAAAATTCATCTTGTATTGGTAAATATACAATAGCAATGTTAAAGTTGCCAAATTTTGAGATGTGTTTAGAAAATATTTTTTGCCGTCTATAATATTGGATCCACATGATTATGTGTTGTCCAAGCTTCTATTGAGTGACTAAAATTAAAAAAAAATTGGCAAAAACTTGTTGCAAGTTGAAATTAAAATTAACTTTATCTAGCTTGTATAATTACTTTGAGCATTCTTGTAAAGCTTTAATAAATAGTATATTATAAAGATTATTAAGAAGAAGAAAAAAAAATATAAGAAATTACCAAAATTACTTGATTAGATTTTCTGAATACAAAAAAAATTATTTTTTTAAAATCATATTTATCAATGTGTCTTAGGGACATCTTGTCTTAGGATATTGATGCAGTTTGGTTGAATCTTTGAAATGTGGTCAAAAAAATATAAAACTTAAAAAGAATAAAGGTTTTCAAAAATAAACAAAGAGAATGTATACTTTATCAAATAAAAACCATATCTTTAAACAAATAGTTTTACTAATCCATAATTAGTGATATTAATATTTTAGCAAATTTGATTCTTAAAGACTCATATAAGCACCCAACTACTTGGTTTATAAAATCAGTCTAATACCATATTGTAAGACCTACAAAAAATTGTGCCAACAAGGTTCATTACTTAGAATATGCAAATATGGCTTGAATTAAGAAATTTTGAAAAGAAGAGAACACTTTATTTAACCAAAATCTAAATTGATTTGTCAATATTTAATTTTTTTTGAATACACTACCTTGCTAAATCAGCATCATGGTTCAAATAATTTTTTTCCAATTTATTTTTATTTATCTTGTTATATTTAGTTTTTAAAATATCAATTTTTGAATCAAATATACATTAAATCTTAAGTGGCATCAAATTTGTAAATAAAATATGGTACACATTGTCTGTATTACTTAAAGCAATGTTTATCACTAATTATTTATGCAGCAATAGTAAATACAATACTTAAATTTTTAAATCATCTAGCAAAACCAAGTTATAAGTGTTAATTCAATTTCAAGCAATACAATCATTTTTTAGCTATTTTATAAATATGATGCAACAATAATTATAGTTCTACTTGCAATAATGGATTAAGTATATATATTTTTGGTACCCGAAATCCATTAAAAATTGATATACATCAAGATTTTAAAAGATTCAACAAATGTAAGAAGATTGAGAACAATTGTTTTATTTATTTATTATTATTTATTTATTTATTAAAATATTATGTATTTTTTATTTTTTATTTATATTTAAAATATAATTTTTTAATATTATTAATAAATTTTTTTAAAATATTTATTTATATTTAGTAAAAATTTCTATTTTAAAAGGTTGTTTCTACTTATAACTTATTATTCATAATATTTTTTTTGTTGGATTCACATCGCTTGATTATTGGCCTATTAAGGATATCTTATTGAAATTTAAAAAAAATCTTATCACAAATCTTATTAAAAATAGGGAATCAATATGTAAACACCCCTCTTTTACTATATAAACACCTCCCTTTGCCACACACCCTACATACACACACTAATATCATTCCTACTTGAATATCTTTTGATGATCTTTTTTTATGATTATATTTTTATTATTGAGAAGAATTATCAAAACAAACATAAAATAAAAAATAAATTGATGTCTTATTTTTGTACTTGAATAATTGATATCACATATTAAAATTTAGATGCATGTTCCATGCGAGAGAAAATAAACCATAAAATTATGCAATCAACTTGTATGAATGATTGGAAGTATAACAACATTATTTATTTATTTATTTATTTTTAAATTCTTAATAAAGAAGATGTCCAATTAGTAAAAAAGAGGTGTCTACCTAGTAGCTCCTTAAAAATATTTATTTAGAGGTAAAATATATATATATATATATATATATATATATATATTACCTCTAAATAGCTTATGAATCATAATATTTTAAGAATCAATAAATTATTGAATGTTATAAATATATATGTAAATTTAATATTATTTTGAACCAAAAATCTTAAACTTAATTGCCAAATATATTTTAATTTTAGATTATTTGCAAGTATTTAAGATGTAATAATTTATTAAATTATAAAAATAATAATAAATTAGGATACATATTATACTACAAAGGTGGAAGATGTGTATGCATTATTAAATATTTCTTAGATTTGTATTAAATGTATTAAAAAAAAAAAAAAATTAATTAGATATATTTTTATTTTAGATGATAATAAAAAATAATATCCTATTTAAAAAAGTGCTCATCTATTTTATACAATAAAACTAACTAGTCTTCTATTTGATAATATTTATTCACTATAACATATTACAAAGTATCAAATGATAAGGTATTTACCACTTTATATTTGTGCAATTTTTTATAGGCAATACAATTATTTTCTAATTAATAGGCATGCATAATACTATCATAAAGCTTAATAGTTAAATTTAGTTTAATAATCATATTTTAATACAAAAAAATACATTATAAAGAATTCACTATGATTCTTTTGTGATATTCAACTTCTATATAATGGTATGATATTGCATAATATTTTATCAAATTTATTCAATCTATTTTATAAATAGGAGATAGAAAGAGTAGATATTCTTTACTATATTAAATTTTAATTCTTATGTTAAAATTACTAGTTAATAGTTTTCTAAAATTTATAGATAAATATTTTGGATTGATAAAAAAAATCTATATTCTAATTATTATTTTATGCTATTTATAAATGATTTTTTAATGATTTTTTTACATCAATTTTGTTAATTGTCAAATTCTAAAATTTAAAAAATAGTATATTATAAAACTTATAACTTTTCAAGTGTATAATAATGCATTGTTTATGACTAATTTAACTACAATGACCACATGTTCCAAATGCATTATTAATGTGTTTAATTATGATTGTAACTACTATAGAAATTGTCATAAACTATTATCAAGTGTCATTTTTATTAGAATGTTTCTTCCAATTGATTAATTATTACGCATTTAATTTTTAATTATCCAATTTTAGTTATTTAAGAAAAAAATGTATCTCATTTTTAATACAATTACATCTGAATTTGAATAAATTTAATTATATTTAGTTATATTTTTTTGTTGAAAAATATCTTTACTTATAAAATAAACACTTACTACCATATATAATATTATAAATGAGTGTGTAGATAAAATTAATTATACTTATAACAAGGTAGATTAAAAAAAAAAAAAAAAAAAAAAAAAAATCATTTGAGTTAATAGCCACAACTTCCTTAGATATAATATAGCACTAGCTAAGATATAAACAACCTTTGGATAGTTTCTTAGTACAAGGATAGATTGTATAAGCAAATATCATTAAAATAAAGAAAGATATAATTTTTTGTCATTCTTAAAATTAGAAGTTTAACTTGAAAAAAATAAGGTGTAGTTCTTTGTATGAAACAATTTGAACATGATATTCTAAAGCATGCATTTGGAATGTAGACACTTTTCTTTTATATTAATTAGAATCTTTTGTGATTTTTCTATATGGCAATTATTTTTGTGTGAATACTTACATTGAGTATTATTCATACATTTTTTTTTGCTTGTAAATGATGCAACCTTACATCAATGCACAATTCATGGATTCAATTTCATAGTAACAAATTAAACAAGTAATCTGAATAAAATGATATAGTTGAAATCAAGTAGGATTACATTCCTGTTAATTCTGAACTACACCATCATAAACTGAGCAGATTTCCTTATCAAGCAAGTTTTTGAAGTACTACTTGCACACATTCTCATGGGGAAATGATTCAAGTTTCTATTCACTGAACAATAAACTGAATTTTATTGTCACAACTCGCTGTTCAAGGGCGTTGTTTTTGCGGCATTCTACTTATTTCCACCCATACTAGCCAGCCTTCCACACAAGAATCGTACTTCACACACACCTAGTTCCTACAAGTATCACTCTGTTCATTAAAAAAAATTAAATTAAACAAAACAATGTCATGGGTTGTCAGAGTACATTACTCTTCTCATCAATTTGTGCTACCACTTATGCTTTGGTTAATACACATCAACATGAGTCCACCTGGAGACTGGAGCAAGAGTTCACGACTTGAGTGCACACACCTGCCACGAGAGCCATGCTAATCTGCTCTATATCAGTAGTCTCATAAGGAAGTCTGCACTAGAACAGGCTTTCAAAATCCATCAGTCTTAAGGTTACACGGTCCACGTTCACGAATACAGCCCTACATGACCGACTTCCCCTGCTTTCTTCGTTCAAGCCCCTCTGTATCTTCTACCTAACTCCATCTGAATATAAACTCCACTTTTCCATTTTCGCTGCATCATTAGAGTCAGTTCCAGAAGGACAATTGTAATTCATTATCTAGTCAACACGCTCAGAGACGGAACGAGTTTGCAGACTGTGTCAAGCATAACGATCGACATAAAAAAGGTACACAACGACGCAGAAACTCAAACAAACATAAAAATAAAGTTACAGATGTCCAATATAACAGATACATGTATTGCGACACATAAAAAAAAATCAAGACTTAACAATGTTCACGGCTTAGTTCCAAAAACATGAGGAGAATATATCACAACATTCTCATCCCCTGGGTCAGTATGAAAACACCAAATGAAGAAAGAACAATGCCGAAGTGTGTCACATAATCTGACATTGTATTCAACAATGTCAAGACTGAACAGAACCACCGCAACAGCTCCAGTTCCTTTCCCTTCAAAATTGCTCGTGCGGCAGTGCAGCACATCTCATCCTTTTTGGCCTTCTCATAAAGGAAAAGAATCCTAAGAAGTTTCAGGCAGGACCCTAGACCAGCAGTGAATTCGACGGCGCCATCACCTACCGTGCAACGGCTGGCTCAGTCGCTTGTGATGCACATGGATGAGGCATCGAAGCTGACTTTCGACAAACATCATTGAGGAAATGGAATTTCTATCTACATCTTAACCTCGCGAGATCATTCAAACCAACAACTTGTTCATCACCTACAAATTTACTGGAGCCCCAAGCTCGAGCTTCAAAGTAAAGTTGGTCTCGTCAGCAGTAGGGCCTGCGAACTGGATAGGGCCGGGGCTAACGTAGCTGTCCTCCACGGCCCAAATGTCACGTACAGACGCAAACTTCTTGAATGGGGCGCCATCAAGCTCAACCATAGCCTTCTTGATCACGGGCTTATTCTTTCCCTTTCGCCTCTCTACGTCCATTAGCTGTGTAAGGGCGGTTCCGCCCACGGTCCACTCTGCGGCAGGTGCGGTGAGATTGGCAACAGAAGCAATCAGTCCTGTCTGGCCCAAGTGCATGAGAGCTCCTGCTGCAAATCCGAGCGCGTAGCAATAAGTGGCGTCGAAGTTGGTCGGCATCCCACATCGGCCCTCGTAGCCGAAGAAATGGGCTTGACCCTTGAATTGGCCGGAGTAACCCCCTTCGTGCCTCCGGGCGTTGAGTTCGGTCTCAATCATAGAGATCAACATCTTCTCCATCTCGATTCGGGAGACTTGAACATTGCCGTGCGGGTCACGCTCGAGAAGAAGCTCCTCCTGAATGCTGCGGGGGAGAGAGTCGAAGAGCGCCCTAGAGGATGGTTTTAGGGTAGCCTTCCAGTGTCCATGGTCGTCGCAGCCCTGGCTGGCGAGGATATCATTGAGTTCTGAGATGAGGTGTTGGATCTCAGGTATGAAGTCGATCAGCCCCTCTGGGATCAGCACCACACCGTATTGTTTGCCCGCCTCTGCACGCTTGCACACAATATCCGCAATGCTGTTCGTAACTTGTCTCAGGGTCTTCTTTTGCGCGTTCACTTCCTCCCCAATGATGGCCACGTTAGGGTGGGTCTGAAGCGCGCACTCCAGAGTGATGTGGGAAGCAGCTCTGCCCATAAGCCTAACGAAGTGGTAGTACTTCCCAGTGGATCGTGCATCCACCATGATGTTGCCAATCATTTCGGCGTATATCTTGCAAGCAGTGTCGAATCCGAAACTAATTGGCACTTCCGGAGACTTCAAATCCCCGTCAATAGTCTTTGGACACCCGATGACATGGGTCCTCACCTTCTTTGACCTGAAGTGCTCACCCAGAAGAGCCGCATTCGTGTTGGAGTCATCGCCTCCGATTACCACCAGACCATCCAAGTCCAACTTCGTCACGGTATCCACAGCCTGCTGGAACTGCTCGGGAGACTCAATCTTATCCCTCCCACTGCATATAATGTCGAACCCTCCCTGGTTCCTGTATGGGTATAGGAAGTCGGCAGTAATCTCCACCACATTGTTTCGCATGATCCCAGCCGGACCACCCTTGAACCCGTACAAGACACTCCCGGGGGCGTGCGTCTGGAGATAATCGAAGAAACCTGCAATCACATTGTGGCCCCCGGGAGCTTGCCCGCCGGACAACACCACCCCAACCTTCAGCTTCTGGTCCACGTTGTATGTCGGAGCGTCGCTTTTCACGAGCTGCACTGAGGGTTGCCCATACAGGCAGGGGAATAGCTTCTGGATCTCCTCAGGATGCCCCGCCGCAGTCGTGGGAGGCCCATGATTAAGCTTGAAGTTTCCCTGCAACACAGCAGGCAGCGTTGGCTTATGATCAATCCGACTCACCTGCACAGGGCTGTACACAGACTTGTCCCTCACAGCATCTTTCTTCACCGCCGCGACCTCCTGGGCATTGGCTTGCGGTGTAACTGCCATGTCCACCCAAGTCGAACAAACAATCGTACTACTTCCACACACTCAAAAACACCGCCAGATCAATCGAAAAATGCAACCAAAGCCTTCGAAACCAAATGGCCAGATCCGTGAGACAACGTCACTCTAAGAAAGCAAACCCCGATGGGAAGATATTTTTGCAAGGAAACCAGACTCAGATTGGATGAGAGACAGGGCGAGCATCTGCGGGAGATGGATGCACAGATAGCACTGTCGCCTCGATCACTTCGCTCAAACTCTGGGTCTTCAAATTTCTGCCCTGGGAGTCCTTTGTCGCCCAATTTCACAGATCCCTCGTTTTTCGGGTTTGGTATTTCCGATGTTACGGCTATTGGACACATTTTTAATAAATTTGAATTCCAATTCGGATATGTGGACCCCATATCAGCACGAAGCTATGCTCGAGAGTAGTTGTGATATGGGGCTTAAGCGTCTCAACACCCACAATGCCCACTCAAATTAACGGAGAATAGGAGGAAGAACATCTGATCCCCGCCCGCTGCTCTTACGTCATAGCCAATTACTGTGCAATATTGTTGAATGAACGGACCAAGGTGAGGAATGAAGATGGAGGAGGGAGCACAAAACAGGCGATTCCTGTCGAAAATGGACCGTTCTGTCCATCTGTCAGGCTGCGCTCCCGAACATCCCGCTGTGCTTATCCCCGCCTTCTGATGATGGGTGGTCAAATTCTGGAACCTACCGGAGGAAGTCCCCCCCTTGGCAAAGAGATAAGTTCTCGTGCTCATGAATTGTCCCGTTGCTTCAGCCTCACTTTTGAACCTCGATTCCTGCAGCGTTAGGCTCCTTCCGGTCGCTCATCGGATTGGGTCACCGGAAATTGAACCGCCTCGTGAACATCGAACCAGCACTGCGAGAATTTTCGAGGATCGAGGAGCGATGTTCGAGCTGAGTCGGTGAAGCGCCGCGTTTTGATGGAAAGGGAGCATTGACATCTTCTTGGAAGGAGGTCACACTAAGTTCCACTTAGAGGAAAGATTAATTGTCACTTAATATGTATGATGAGAACAAATTTTCTTGACCGACCAATTGATCTTGGTGCAACAATTTTATGTCGTTTTAAATTAGTTTTATTCTTTTCATTTTTTCTTGTAAAAGGAAACAAATATATCATAATATAAGTAATATAGCAGATTTGGTGATGCACACCACAATAAGTAATGGTAACTCAGCAATATTTTGTGTTTTGAATATATCATTTGTTATACAATTATTATATTTGGATTATGATTCTTATCTAAACTGCATTATTTAAAATATGTATTGATGACAACATTTGTCAATGGATCTACCTTTATTTTCTATTTATAGACATACTATGGTTGTATTCTAAATAAACCATATGATATATTTTTTATGTTTTTATCCATAAAATCATGATGCAATTATCTATTATATCTAATTGTGTAAATTTATTTTTTAACAAGATGTTATTTTTAATTAAAGATCATATTATATACCAAGCATATGTCAATTTAGAGGAATTGTTATTTATCAAGACTTTTGGTGTCCATTTGTTGATGTTTGACATTTCTAAATATTTTAATTTATAATGGCAATTTTTTTTTTAATAATAAAAAACAACATTTGAAGAGCATTGTATCCACTTTAATAGTCATATTATTACCACCAACCAACTTCAAAATCATAGAACCAATGCTATAAATGGAAATTATAATGATAATATTTTTATTTTAAGATATTATTTTTTTACAACTAAAAAAAAGCACCCACTTTTTATGAACTTCTACACAAGGTACAAATTTTCAACCCTACTTTAGTTTACATGTTGTATATTTATGTACTTTTATGCAAATATTTTGTACTTTTTTTGTGTATCCTAATATTATCTTGTCTTATATATAGTAACTATTTTCTGAAAGAAATCTATCTTAATATCATTTTTTATTTATATATTTATATTATTTTACCTAAAATAGATATTCTATCTCATGATTATGGTATATTTAAACGTTGGCTTAAAAAAATTGTTTAGAGATGTTAATAAGAAATTATGTACAAAAACAACTTATTAAAATAAATTAAAATTTTGAATTAATTTTTTAATTTAAATTCTCTAAAGTATAAAATATTAAAAAATGACATAAGAATAAGTAATAACTTACATAATCAGTATTATTTAATATTATTTAATATTTTATACTCATTGATATTGTTAAATATATATATCATGATAATTTTAGAAAACCTGCAGAAACATACCATAAGGTCAAAAAATATTACAACTAAGTGTAATTTTTAGTAGGAACTAATTAATTATTATTATAAATTATAAAATTTACAAAGAGATTTAGTTTAAAAGAACAAAATCATTTAAGTAATAGAAAGTAAAAAGTTATTTGTTTGAAAAAATTATACTTTAATAAATTTATAAATCCTAGAATAATTTTAAAAATTAAGTTTTTATTTATAAAAATGAAGACTCTTATATTTATATATTAAATTACCTATAGAATCATTAATAATGATAATTCAATAGCATTATTTTGGTAGTAGATTTCTTATAATATGAATATGTGTATTTTATTTTATTTTATACTATATTTTAAAATCATAGAGGAAAAAAAAGAAAAAAGAAAAAAAACAATTTGATAAATTTTACTAAATAAAATATTATCCTAGCTAGTCATTTGGATAAATTGATATTTCTTAAAATATATTATTTAAGCAATAATAATTTATTTTTTTTCATTACATTTTAACTACACCATTTATAAATAAAATTATTTCTTTCTTTTGATAATAAATTATCATAATTAAAGATATATTGAACATTTATAAAAATTTAATTATTTTAATCTAGGATGAATTTAATTATGGTAGGACGTATATCAAAACTATTTTTTAATAACTTGGCATAAAACTACTTTTTTATAAATATAACTTGAGTCAAAAAATTCAAATTGATTATTCATAATTCAATGATAAATAGAAATAATATATTTTAAAAATAAATTAAAAAAATACAAGAGTTTGTTTTAAATTTTGATTATCACTTTTATTTTTATTTTAAAATTTGATTAACTTAATTATATATATATATATAATGAAATAAACATGATTATAATATATTAATATAAGATACAAGATATAAGATTTTCTTAAGAATTTTTAAGATTTCTTCCAAAATTTCTTAGAATTATAAATTTATAAATAGTACTTTATTAATGATTAATGATTAAATTTTTATAATAATTAGTATTTAATTTAATTTTTTTATAATTTTTTATTTAATTAACTTATGAGATAGGTTTATACTTGTACTACTTTTATATTTTCTTCTTTCAATCAATTATACTCTTAACCTTTTATATCAAATTTATAATAAAAATATCTAATTTACTTTAATTTATTTGTTTATTCTTTTCTATTATAGTTGTTACTTTAATTTAAAAATAAACTCATATAAATTCTTTAAAAAAAAAAATCAACTTTAAATTTTTTATTTTTGATTTATTTTAAAATATTATATAAAAAATAAAAATACTAAATTAACCATTTTTAATTTTTATACATTACTAGAAAATATTTATAAAATTTTACATTAAAACCAAGCACAAAATCAATTACAGTAGAGATAATTATGTTGTTAAGTTGTACTATAAGTGTCATTAATAAAAACAAATATAACTTTATTTATTATATATTTAAAGCAAATTGACACTTTCTTTATGTTTCTTAATCTTAAGAAACAATTTTTTTTTATCCAAATGGTATTTAGACAAAATTTTATATATTTGTGTTTAACAATATGTATTTTATTATATTCAAAAAATACTATACAATACATATTGAAAAACTTTGTTATATCTTAGAAGTAATTAGTGCTATAATTTGTTTTACAAAACAATCTTCTAAAAAGTTATAATTTTAAAATATTTGATTAATCTATATTTGTATATAATTTTTTAACTTATCTTATATTTAATGCTTAAAAATTAGAAAGTGTATATATATATATATATATATATATATATATATACATGGATAAAATAAATAATTTTTTCAAATTTAAAATATAAGTCTTAAAAAAAAAAAAAAAAAAAAGAAGAAAAAAACAAAAGATTCTAATTAAAATCTAATATTCCTAAAAATCCTTGAAATAAATATTTTTGGTAAGTTAATAATATTGAAGAGTTGGTTGATTTATTATTTTCTTTTAAATTAAAGAAATAATAGTACTAAGATATCATTAATAAATTGTGCAATTTCACCTAGCAATATTTTTTAAGTGGTATCTATATTCATTGCTCTACTATTAAATATATTGGTTATAGTACAACATAAAAGTTAAGTAGAAGAGTGTTCCAACTATTATATATTTTGAAGTAGAAAGAAAAAGGGTTTATGTTTTAAAAGAATAAAAAAATAATTATTAAGATAAAATTAAAGACATAGATTGAAATTTTAGTGCCAATGTCTTGACTCTTAAATTTTATAACTTTATAGCTTTAAGAATCTATACATGTAAAATTTAAATAATTTATTTTTAAAAAATATTATATATATATATATATATATATATATATATATATATACTTATTTTTAACTCAAATCTAAGTAGTATACAAATTTCTTCTAATCACCAATTTTTATTTATTTTTTAACTTTAATTTATTTTAAAATCTCTTATATTATTATCTAAAATTAAATTTTACCAAAAAATATCATATATATTTTTATTTAATAAGTATACTTTTAAATAAATAAATAATAATAATTTTTTTCTAAAAGACTCTATTAAATTATTTTTATAATTTTTGGTATTATATATATATATGTATTAAAAAAATTAACGAGCTGTTTTTGTACATGATAATGCAATTTAAAATAGGTAAATGATAAGTATTATCTATTTTTTATTTACTTTTATTAAAAATAGTTAATATTCTATTATGACTTATTATAATTAAATATTTCATGTGCTTCACTATTCTTTTGTCTATATTGTAATAAAATTACCTACCAAATATAATTGTAACCAATGTTGCATATAATGTCTTCAAACTGAATTTTTTTTATTTTGATAAACTAACAGCACACTTTAATATTCAATTTACAATATAAAAAAAATATTTTACTATTATTAAATTATCCATTGAATTTTTATTTTTTATTATAATATATATTAAATTTAAACAATGATTTATATTATTATTTTTAAAGTTTTTTCTATGGAACACACAAAGAATTAATTGAAAGTAAGTTTGTAATAACATGAATATCGGATAAAAAATCTTGTAACAAAAATTAAGTTTATTATTTAATATTTTATAATTTTATAATTTAACAATTGATCTGTAAGTATGGCAATAGAAAATTAATAATTTTTTTAATGCTAAGATTTAATCTCCAATATGTGCTAAATGCAACTTATCTCAACTTAGGCAATTCCTAATATTGTGTTAATTTCATAATATTAATTTGTAGATTTTGATTTTTTTTGTTTTTGCAGCAAAAATGCTAAGAATTTTTTATTTTTTTGAAAAAATTAAAGAAAATAGATTACCTGAATATTTTAATTACAAAAATAAAACAAGTAGTTCAAGAAGTACAAAAAATAATTACTCTTGATATGAAACAAAGATATGAAACAAAGATACAAGAGGTTCCAATACCTTATATCTAATATTTATAAGAATACCACCATAGAGTATGAAGTATGGATAAGAAGACGCAAGATAAATGATGGCAAAAAGGACATAAACAACTTCACCATAGCCTTTGTTCAATTAAAGATAGAGAAATGGACACATTATGACATTGTTTTTTCAAAAAAAAAGATAAAAATATTAATAGCGGTTTGTTAATATCATAATTTAAATTGATTAATTTAAATTAATAAAAAATTAGTTAATTGAGATTATTATATTAAAAAACTTTATTATGGTTGTTAATTTTATTAAGAGATAAATACATCAAACTTACTTTAAAATAGTATTTTACATAATTATATAGGAATCTAAATAAAAATAAATATTAAGATAATTATAAGGAAATAAATTAATAAAGAATAATATATTATTTTGAAAAAATATTTAATATAAAATTTTAAGAAAACTATAAAAATTTAATAATAAGCAATAGAATTTGATCTATTTGTAATAACATTACAAAATCAAATAAGAATCCTAATAAGAATCACTTAAGAGACTTGTTAGAAAATTTTAAGATAGGAAAATAAATAAATAAATAAATAAATAAATAAATAAATAAATAAAATTGATGGTTATAAAATTTGTAATAAATCCAATTCTTTTTGTAAATTATGTTATTATATATAAATCTTTATATGATTCCATTTTAATATGAGTTACTTATATTTAATTATTTCAATAAATCCATAATCTATTTGAAAATCATGTAGTTGATAAAACATATGTTTAAATATTAATTAGATTTAAAATAGTTTAGTTAATTTTTTATTAAAAAATCCTTCTATCAAATGGCACATTTAAATTTTTTAATCAAATATGCTATGAAATTCAATGAATTAATGATTTTAAATTTTAATATTTAAAAAGAAAAAGAGCACAACAATAAATTATGTTATCAAATATAAGTCATTGGTACATATTATAATTACTATTGTTAGAAAAAAAAATATTTGAAAATAAATCATTAATATTTATTTATTTTTGAAAAAATCAATATTTTAGAACATAAAAGATGTCCAAAAAATAAAAAAATATAATAATGCTTAAGTATTCATGTTTTTTTTCTAATTTTTTTTTTTCCAATTTTTTTTTCCATTCTATTTCAATTGTATAGAAGTTAATATATATACAATAATTACTAATATTAGATTTTATCACAATTCAACTATTTTATACTGATAATTATTCTTCTAAAGTTGGATGATCTAAATTACAAAGGTAATTCAATTCTTTACTTGAATTATTTTAGGAAATTTATTTAAATTCTAAAGTTGATGATTTTTATCTTATTAAAAATTTAACTTTAGAAAAAATTTATCTCGAAATTTACAAAATTAAAAAAATTAAGTGAAAGAAATATAATATTATCTAATAATAAACTAATAAACTAATGATTTAATATTATACATATATTACTATTAAGAACTGGTTAAAATTGGCTTTAAATAAAATTAAGCAATAAAAAATTTGTCTAAGTTAGGTATTTTATTACCCTTGCTAATTAAATAAAAGAAGACATATAGAAAGACCATTAAAAGAAAATTAAACTATAAAAAATAAGAAGAAAGAAAAAAAAAAAAAAAAAAAAAAAAAAAAAGGAGAGAAAAAGGAATGATAAGAAGGAGGCTATCAACTAACATTGAAAAACATGGCTACAAATCTTTTGTCTATAATTACTATTCTTTATTAACTTTATACTTGTTCTATCATAGATGATTAGACCAATGTGTTATGGAACTAAAAAAAATTAATATATTATTATTCCAAATATATTTTAATTATCAAAAAAATATAATATTTAAATATGAACAAATAATTAATAATTTCTTTTTCTTTCATATCCAACTCTTTTAAAGAATTTATCTTTAATTATAATAACTAATTTAAATAATAACATCTATATTTTTTCTACTATATATTTAATGATCATTTCATAATTAAAAAATTGACTTATAAATTTTTAATATTACTAAGGTTAATAAAAATATATTCCTCGAATATTAAATTTATTTTTTTAAAATTTAGGATATCTAAACTATAAAAATAAAGGAATATTTTTTATTTTATTTGTTATCAAATTTTATTTTGATTTTAAATTAAATAACTCTTGGCTTATTAATAATTTTACTTTGATAAGTTTGTACATAAGAAATTTTATATTAAAACTAAAAAAATTTAAAAGACGTTTAATATGAAATCTAAGGCCTTCTAATAATAAATTATAAATTTGTGCTTTTATCTAATTGGATGTTAATTTTAAATCAATGGATAAAATAAAAGATGATTTTAGATATTAGATAGAGAGCTATTATTTTATAATGTTAGCTTAATAATCTCTCTTTTTTGTTTTGTTTTGTTTTTTTAATTTTAAAATTATACCTATATATACTCTATATATATATATAAAAATATATTATTTAAATATATATAATTATTTAAATTATTTAGATATAAGACTAAGCTTGAATATAAGGAATTATATAAAATATTAAAAAATATTAATTTATTTATTATAATCATTGATATCAAATAAAAAAAATATTTATATTATATTAGAATAAAGTAAAAAGCTTGTAAAATATTATTAAAAATAATGTCAAGTTTAAGTGCCTCTTTAAATCTAAGGTAGTCAAAGATTTAAAATTGCCCAATTTATTTAGCTATATTGTTAAGCTTGAACATACTCTTATATTCAAGGTAGTTAAAGATGTGAGATTGTGCAATTCATTTGATAATAATGTCAAGCTTGAGTCCCTATATATATCAAAGATAGTCAAAGATGTGAAGTTGTCAAATTTATCTGGCAATGATATCAAGCTTGAGTACCTGTCAAGGACACAAACTAAAACAGATTCATAAGTTAGTAAAAAATTATATCAAAAGAAAATAACAAGATAGAAATAAAGAAGTATGTATATTCAAGAAGAAACTGGAATGACTATTGCCAAAGATTAGAAAATACATGAGACTCTTGAACTAGACTAAAAGTAAGAAAAGAGTTGACAAGAGTGAAGTAGGCTTTAGTCTTGCCTCTATTTATATTATTTATCTAAGAATTATGTGGCGGTATTTTATAGGACCTCCAACATGTGTCTAATTTGTAAGACACATGTCAAACTTGTAAGACAAGTTTCTCACATGTGCGCCACATACTTGGCTTGTTCCACAAGCTACCAATATGTGCGACACATAGTTAGCTTCTTCCACAAGCTACCAACATGTGCGACACATAGTTAGCTTCTTCCACAAGCTACCAATATGTGTAACATGTGGCTAACTTATTGACCAAGTTTCTAACCTACCAATCACCTATAGACATGTATAAAGGTGATTTTGTATCTATGAAGCTTCTAGGAAGCTTCTTTTTAAGATATTATCAAATTAATTTATTTTACCTACTTCTATTGATCTATATTAATTAAGTAATTAGTAGAGTAAATCTTATGTCCATGACAACATCCCAATATATCAAAGGTAGTCAAAGATATAAGATTGTCTAATTTATTTGGTAATAATGTCAAGCTTGTGTACCTCTCTATATATAAGATAGTTAAAGATATAAACTTATTTAATTCATTTGATAATGATATCAAGCTTGAATACCTCTTTTTATATAAGGTTATATAAGATGTGAAGTTGCCAAATTCAATTGGCAATGATGCTAAGTTTTAGCACCTCTTTACAATTAAACCACGTCTATGAAGCTTCTAAAAAGCTTTTCCTATAAGATATTATCAAATTAATCTATTTTCATTTATTTCTATCTATCCATGTTATGTAAATAATTATTAGAATAAATCTTATATTTTTGACATTATTTCCTATTCTAGGAACAAGTTCCATGAGGAGTAGTGATTACATGTTGAGGAAGTCTAAGATGCGCCAAATTTTATTTGCTACATACTCTGATCTTTATTTCCTTTGAAGGTAGTAGATAGGTCCACTTCGCCATCAATAGTGTTTCATATCAGGACTAAAGGATCACCTTGATAATTAATTAATGTTGAGGCCTTCATAACTTCTTTCATAAAAAACATTTGGAATACCATCAAGAATAGTTTCTACCTTTAAAAGTATCACCAAACATTAGATGTCACTTCTAAGGTCGTGATATCAAACACATTGTATTTCACCATCAATTCAAAGAAGAACATATTGTTCTTAAAAATCTTTATCTTTATTTTGTTATCTTGAAGGTTGTGACAATTGTAATGTCTTATTTGGTAAGTCAATAAATGATAATTTTTGAGCCAAATTTGTTGGTTCTTGATTCTCCATCTTTTTAGCACTAAAAATTCTAAGAAATAATAAATAATGATATAAGATATCTCCATTGAATGTGCTTTGCTTTATATACATTCACTAATATCATATTTGCTCTAATATATAAGAAATTCCAATCTATTTTGACGCCACCTCAAATCTAAGACTTCTTGCACTTTAAATTCTTTATTATTGTCTACTTTTATAAGAGATGGTGGCATTTGTCTTCTTCCTTGTATATTTGTTGTCTTATATGGCTTAAATAGAGACACATGGAATATAGGATGGATCTTTATAGACTCTGGTGTTGCATTGTAAATTAAAAGAATGTGTTAAAATAAAAAGATTAAGATTAAAAGAGGAAAGGATGAAAAAAAGAAGGGGTTGTGGTTCTTTCTTTTTTATTTCTAATCTAATCTAAATTATTTCTTTCTATTTGTAAGATTTTCTTTTATTTATCTTAGATCTACTTTACCTTTATTTTCTTCTCTCTTAGAACTGAATTTATATGTTGTGGGCTGAAATTAGAAGAAAAGTTGGTAGAAAATGAATAGTAAGAAGGTAGAATAGAAATTCACCTTAGAAAGTGAAATTTCTTCAAGTTAATCCAAGGGAAAAGGTTGAAGAGGTGGAAAGACATGGATGAGAGGTCTTTTTGACTAAGAGGATAAGGAAGACCAAGCACAGATGATAAGGGAGGAGTGAAGATGTAAAAGGAAAAAAAAACAAAATAAGAGGAGAAGAGAGTAGTGTAGGAGAGCAAGGAGGTTTTTTATGTATAGAGGGAATTAAGAGACGAATTTGAGAGTGAAATTTAGTAGACATAATCTATGTAAGTTAAGAAAGAGATGAATGCAAGTTTGGTACTCATTTGTTTTATAAATAAATTGTTATGCTCTTTCAAAGTGACAAGGATCTATTTTCAAATTAGTGAAGTTCAAGGGAGCATATCTTTGTGATTAGAGTAGTATTTTGAGCAAAATTTATTGGAATTTGTAGATATATAAGTCTATTAGGTTGCTTAAAAATTTGATTGCCATTGGAGTTATATTCGAGGAGTTATGAGGAAAATTATGATCGGATCTAGAGTTGTTAGAAGGCAAAATTAAAGAAGAAGGATGGAATCTATAACTCAAGTTTGGAGAGGATTTTTGGAGCAATAATTGGAAGGTGTTCACAACATGAGATAAACTATAAGCCTACCAAATTTTAGTACTTCAATCTTCTTTAATGAAGAGCAATGAAGGTGTGAAGTAAAGGGGGTCTAGAATTAAAGGCTGCAAGGAGGGATAACTTTGACAATGTGGTTCTTTCTAACCATAGTAGATATAATCAAATTTTTTTTAGAATTTGTTTTTTTATTTCTTTAAGTATTTGTTTTCTAAATTTTGCTTCAATTGATGTAATATCCTAGGTTTTATGAACAAAATTGAGGGTACGTCTCTAAAGGCAGAATATGTTAGGATTAATAAAGTATGTTTTTTTTTTTAATATAAATTCTTCAAATTTATGAACTTTTATGGATCTTATCTTACACTTGATTAACTAGAGGCACAAAAGACCCTATATTCCTTAGGGCTAAGACTCTCACCACGGCATCGGTAGGTATAATCAATAAGCAACTAGATTCAGCTGTTTACAAATTGGAAATGGTTTAAGCCTACAATAATCCAGCTTGTCACAAGAATAAATAGTCTTGATATTATGATGCAGTAGCCATACCATATCACCAACATGGAATTGAGATTATTTTTTATAATAGATATCTATATCTTTTGTCATTTTTGTATTATATAAAGTTTTGCTTAAGAATGCACCAGATACTTGGTTGTAGAAGATTAAAAAAAAATTACAATAAGTCCTAATACCTCTATTAAAATTATATATAAATTATAATTAAAGATTAATAAGTATGCTTAATCATTAAAAAAATTTAATTAGATTTATACTTAATGATAAAAAAATATAAAAAAATCTTAAAGAACTTTTAAAAAATAATAATAAAATAATAAAAAATAATAAAAAATAATAAAGATATTTTTAAAAAAATTAATATAAAAATATAAAATATTAAAAAAAATTTTAAATATTAAAAATAGAAATTATAATCAAATCTTAATTAAATCTTAATCAAATTCTAAATCCTAAATAAACCTTAATAAAATTTTAATAAAATTTTAATCAAATTCTAGTCAAATCTTAAATTCTAAACATACTTTAATCAAATCCTAATAAAATCTTAGTCAAATTTTAATTAATCCTAAATTCTAAATAAATCTTAATAATATCTGAGTCAAACTTTAAATCCTAAACAAATCCTAATAAAATCCTAATCAAATTTTAAATTCCTCAATAAACTCTAATAAAATCCTAATAAAATCTTAAATCTTAAAAAAATCTTAAAATATCCTAATGAAATCTTAAACAAATTTTAAATCCTAAACAAATCTTAATAAGATTCTAATTAAATCCTAATTAAATTCTAAATAAATCCTAACAAATCTTAAATAAATATCAAGGATACTTATCAAAACCTTCTAGAATATTCTAGAAGGTTCCTAGAACTCTCTAGAACCTTCCAGAGCCTTCTAGCATCTTCTTAGTTGGTGGAAGTTGCTTGAGAAGCTCCCTAGTTGATAGAAGCTGCTTGAGAAGCTTCCTAGATAAGAGTATATATTGGAATTGAAGCTGAACAGTTCTTCAGTCTTGACAACACATCTCTTAGAGCTCTAGCTCACCTCTCTAGTGTTGTTTTTGTATTCATCTGTTTAATCTAGTTCTTGCTACTTCTTCTTGAACTTCTTATTTAGACTTCCAGTCTATATTTTGTGTCTGTGACAGTTTGTCGAGACTACTCTCATCTTAGATATCAGAGCTAATTCCTTCTTGTTGGAGTGTGGATTATCCCTCTTCTTGAAAGTACACTAGTGTTTTAGAGGTTGCGTATTACCATCTTCTAAACTGATATCTTTTCCGTTATAATATTTGAATCTTATTCTTCTTAGACAGAGTGGATTATCCATCTTCTTGAAGGTCTTAAGGCGTTTTAAAGGTTGCGGAGTATCTTTTTCTAAACCAATATTTCCTTCTTGTAGAAACAATTACTTTCTTTCTCTTAGAATGGCCAGAGGTCAAGACATTAATATGGCTAAAAATTTGGAGTCTAAGTTGGACACCATTATGAATACTCTTGCCACGTTATCACAGAGAACTACGGTAATTGAAGGAGTCTTTGCAAGATTTTATAACGATGGAGCATCCGGAATAGCACAATTTGAGCTTCGTCAGCGTCAAGCTTCTGTACTAGAAGAAGCAGCTTTACCTATGGTTCAACAAGAACCATTACTTTCACAACGAAAAAGAACCTTGAATTAGCCTTCCAGATAAGTTTGATGGTACACGCTCCAAGTTTCAAGATTTTGTTAATCAAATCAAGTTGATAATAGCTCTACAACTTAAATGTTATCTGACAAAGGAGTCACGTGTTGGATTGGTTAAAACTTTGCTTACGCGACAAGCTCTATCGTGGTTTGCTCTTTTGTTCGAAAAATGATCACCGATTTTGAACAACTTTGAGACTTTTTTGGAGGTATTTGCAGAAGCATTTGGCGAGCATGATAAGGCTCAATAGGCTACAACAAAAATTTGGTCGCTACGACAAGGGACCCGCTTTGCATCAGTCTATGCATCGGGTTTAAAGCAATTAGCATGCGACATCAACTGAGACAAAGAAGCATTGATGAGTCAATTCTATTGGGGTCTAAGAGACGATGTGACAGATTTGTTGTTATCTTTTTTTGATCCACGAATGCTTAATAAAGCCATTAGCCAAGGTGTAAAGTGCGATAACCGCCTATTTCAGCGTCGCCAAGACTAACGCTCCAAACAATATACAAGTCGTCACGGTGCAACTATATTGGCAAGTAGCCTAAATTCACAATCAGAGGCGGAGGACATGCAAATTGATGTGGTACGTGTCAAATTCCTTATTCCAGAAGAAAAGAAGCAGCGTATGGAGAAAGGTTTGTGTTTGTATTGCGATGGAGAAGGCCATAGAGCTGAAAGTTGTCTTAAGAAGCAAAATAGATGCAACATCAAGACTAGAAGTGCGTTTGTTTAGGAAAACAAGGATGCTCGGTCACAATAGGAACCGTGCGGCTAGACAAATCAATACCAAGTTCTTCTCTTTTTATCCAACTTGCCCGTTGTTTTACAATTCTTTTATCTTTTGGCCCTCAAAAACTAAAAACCTTAGCCTTATTAGATTCAAGAGCATTTGCTTGTTTTTTAGACCAAGAATTTGTTAAGCATCACAAAATTCTCCTAGTACAGAAATTCAAGCCTGTTCACGTAGAAGTAATAGATGGACGACCTTTATTGTTTGGTAGTGTCATCTGTGAATCAGAACCTATAAAGGTGACGTTTAAAGACCATAGTAGTTATATTATTTTCAACATTATTAACACCTCGTCAAACCCTGTTATTCTTGGTCTTTCTTGGTTGAAAAAATATAATCCATCCATAAATTGGAGGTTGCGGAGGATAACATTTCTCATAGAACAACTTAAGGACAAGCCTCAAAGAAGATTTCAAACCAAAAAGTCCTTGTTTATTGGAGCAAGAATGTTTGTAAGATCATGCAAGGAAGGCACACCATTAGTCATTTATGCGACTTCAACTATGCTATCCATTATCTTTGATCTCTAGTCTTCTAGAACAACTTGGACGTCCAAAGATCTTTATAAAGATTGATCTAAGAGGAGCTTACAACCTTGTGCAAATCAAAGAAGGAGACAAATGGAAGACAGCTTTTTGTACAAGGTATGGCCATTTTGAGTATAATGTCATGCCATTTGGTCTTATCAATGCTCCGGCGGTCTTTCAACACATGATGAATGATATTTTTTGAGAGTATATAGATGATTTTTTTGTCATCTATCTGAATGATATCTTGATATTTTCCAAGAACAAAGAAGAGCATGGGAAGCATGTTCGTTTGGTACTCAAAAAACTACGCGAGCGAGGACTCTACGCTAAGTTGGAGAAGTGCTTATTTCATCAAACTGAGATGGAGTTTTTAAGATTCGTTGCCACTACGGAAGGCTTAAAGATGGATCCCAAGAAGGTGGAAGCAATTGTATCTTGGAAAGTCTTGAAGACGGTTAAAGACATACAATGTTTTCTTGGCTTTGCTAACTTCTATCGGATCTTCATCAAGAATTATATTCAAATTGCTGCTCCACTCACTCGATTGATGTGTAAGGATAAGCTCGAATGAGAACCTCTAGTAGAAAAAGCATTTCAAAATCTTAAGATGACATTTACTATGGCTCGAATTTTGGTACACTCAAATTTTACAGAGGCTTTTTATTCAGAAACCGACGCTTTGGATATTGCTTTAAGAGTCATACTTTCCCACATGGGCATTGACAAAAAGTTTCATTTAATTGCATTCTATTTGCTGAAGTTTTCTGCAGCTGAGATCAACTATGAGATCCATGATAAAGAACTCCTTGCTATAGTGGATTCTTTCCAAGAGTGGCGTCACTTCCTCGAAGGAGCTGCACATTCGATGACCGTATATATGAATCACAAGAATCCGGAGTACTTCATGTCGGCTCGGGTTCTAAATCGACGTCAAGCTCGATAGAATATGTCGCTATCTAGGTTTGACTTTGTTATTACTTATCGATTTGAAAAGCAGTAAGGGCTATCTGATGTATTATCAAGAAGATCATATCTTGCGCCGAAGATTGGAGAAGTAGAGCTTGATCAACAATGTACGGCATTATTAAAGCCAGAGCAATTCAGGATTTCTGCTGCTGTTGTGCCAATTGATGCCGACTTCCTGAACCAAATATGTGCCGCGACCATTGAAGATTCAATAGCCCTTGATATCAAGCAGCGTATCAATGATGATAAGTTCAAGGTCGAAGGAGATCTTTTATACTTTGAAGAGTAGCTGTTATTCCAGAAGGGCCAGCACAACTCCGAGTCCTTCAATCTCGTCATGACTTTCCAACTATGGGATATTTTGGATATAACAAGACCTTGGAACTCATTTTTTGAGATTTTTGGTGGCTCCAAATGTAGAAGGATGTGAAAGATTTTGTCCTCTCATGTGACATTTGTTCAAGATCCAAGAACCCTCGGCATCACCCTTACGGACTTCTACAGCCATTGTCTATTCCGCGTTGTCCATGGTCTTCAGTTTCCATGGACTTTATTACAAACCTGCCACCATCGAATTCATTTAACAACATCTTTGTTGTAGTGGATTGGCTTACAAAAATAATACATATTATTCCTTGCAAGAAGACATCGTCAAGCGAAGACACAGCAAGGCTCTTCCTTGATAATATATATCAATATCATGGTCTATTAGATGATATCATGTTGGATCGAGGAACCCAATTTGTATCAAAGTTTTGGAGATCTCTTTTTAAGATATTGAAGGTAGACATCAAGCTTTCTTCGGCATTCCATCCTCAAACTGATGGCCAAACAAAATGGATGAATCAAGTTTTGGAATAATATTTACGATGCAACATCAACTATCAATAAGATGATTCGATTGCATATCTATCGCTAGCCGAGTTTGCATATAATAACACCCTTCATGGATCCACTCAAAAAATACCATTCTTTTTCAAGTATGGATATCATCCAAAGCTTGCTCTATTGAGTCCATCAACAAATAACAATCTAGCAGTTGAATGATGGATGAAGCAGCTATCAGAGCTTCAAACCACATTGAAGCTTCAATTGCAAATTGTCCAAAAATCTTACAAAGCATCCGCGGATAAATTTCAGAATCAGGCACCTAATTTCAAAATTGGAGATAAAATATGGCTGCTTCAATGGAATATCAAGACCAAGCGGCCATATGATAAGTTAGACTACCGGAGATTGGGACTATTTGTTATCCAGAAGCAGATCAATCCTGTGGCATACCACCTAGAATTACCAGTTGTTATGAAGGTACACCCTGTCTTTCATGTTTCTCTATTAGAGCCTTATCGGGAATCATCTTTTGCTGGAAGAGTGTAATATCTGCCACCTAGTATAGAGATTGAAAACTACAAAGAATACTAGGTGGAAAAGATACTAGATTCACAACGAAGATGGAATAAATTAGAGTACTTGGTACATTAGAGCGGCTATGATATTAATGAATGAACGTGGGAACTGGCCAAAAATCTTGCCAATGCACCGTAAAAGGTACGAGAATTCCATCGACGATATCCTAATAAACCAAAAGCTGGCCATTAACAAAGCGTGAAGATGAAGCCTTCTCTGGAAAAATGAATGGAAAAAGAATCTAGGTCTTATGAAAACATAACTTGTTGTATTTTGTAGTATCAAGATATCTAATATCAAGGTATATTTAGATATGGCTGGTGGAAATGACGATATTGCACTTAAGATGCCATTGCAACCGAGTAGCTCACGATGTCGACCTCAAGATGAAGAATTAGAAGAACTAAGAAGACGTTGAAGAATACTAAGTAGCAGGTCACTCATAATTGTCTTTGAAGCTGAACCAGCTCATGAAGATAGTGGCAAAATGATATTTTTAGACAGCTTCCACAGTAAAGACATAGAAGTCCACGCATGGTCTTAAGTGAAAGGTGTTGGTCATTACCAGTGGCTACAAGGACCCATGAATCATCTGCCTCGTAAACGACAACTGGACTATATTGCAGAGACTATGCACCAAATCTTTGATTTTTTACGTTTGTGAGTATATATCTCAAATGGCTTCTCGGAGACCTCGAAGCTAGAGGAGGAGGTGATGTCAAGGATATATTTATCAGAACCTTCTAGAACATTCTAAAAGATTTTTAGAACTCTCTAGAACCTTCCAGAGCCTTCTAGCATCTTCCTAGTTGGTAGAAGTTACTTGAGAAGCTTCCTAGTTGGTGGAAGTTGCTTGAGAAGCTTCCTAGATAGGAGTATATATTGGAGTCGAGGTTGAAGAGTTTTTCAATCTTGACAACACATCTCTTGGAGCTCTAGCTCACCTCTCTGGTGTTGTTTTTGTACTCATTTGTTTAATCTAATTCTTGCCACTTCTTCTTAAACTTCTTGTTTAGACTTTAAGTACATATTTTCTGTCTGTGATAATAAATCTTTATCAAATCCAAATCAAATCCTATCAAACCCTATAATAAATTCAAATCTCAATAATTAATAATTGAATTATTGATTTATACTCAAAATTTATACACTTTTCAACAATTAAATTAATAATATGTACAATTTTTTTGAAAAAGATCCAACTAATCAAACAGAAGCTAAATCCAAAATTTTGCTTAAATATAGGTCAGCCTCTTTTTTCAACCTTGATACTAATTTCTTAGCATTGATATCTTTTTTACATAATTCAATTACTCATAAAATTTAAAAATATGTAAAAAATTAAGTATATTACCTATAAAAATAATTTTCTTTTTAATCCAATTGATAGATTGCTAAATATCTTAGAAACTCTAAGTGACCATCAAAATTTAATTTTTGAGATTCCGACCCACTTGAACTTCAATAACCTTCAATCAAATTGTTTAATCAAGCTCAAGCTTATAGCATGCATTTAGCACAATTACAATCACAAATCCAAAATTTTCTATTTATAGATCTATAATCAAATTCAACAAATGCTCAAAAATATAAACCTCATTTTATTTTACAAAAATCAAAGTCATCCAAATCAATCCTAACTTTGCAAAGCTCTTACAAAAGTCAATATCTATCAAAATTACTCAAAACTAATGCTCAAAAAAACCTTCTAAAGTCTGTTTTCAAACCTCACTCTTTGATTTGATAAAGAACTTTTTATTTTCTATAGGTATATAGTTTTATGCCTTAGGATTTGATTTTAACCTAGGTTCACAACCAATCTTCTCTAAATATCAGTTTTTAAAATCTTAAGATAAATTTTATTAAAATATATTTTTAATTCCTTCTTAAAGATGCTTATATTATTTATTTTTCTAATTTACTTTGATTTGCTTTATTTATGGCCATACAAAGTAAGTAGAAGCCTCTTCTATAAAAATATAATATTAGCACCTTTTAATTTTTACTACCTCCTTATCTATTATCTATATTTTTAAAATAATTTGTTAATTTTTTTTATTTGAGCTCTTTTATAATATAATCATTTTTTATTTTATTTTATTTTATTTTATTTTTTCATCTAACAGTCATATTACTATATAATATTATTTTTGAGCTTTTTTTTATTATATCTTTATTGTTACTTATAGCTTTGACAATCAACTTATCGAATCTTCTGTCATAGGATTGTCAATTTTTAAAAAGTCAAAAGTATCAAGTTATGGATGATAATTGCAATTTATAAAATAAAATATTTATCAAATAGAAGAATATGTTAAATTATTATGAATAAATTTTTCCAATGGCAAAAGAGTTGTTCAATCATCTTAATGACAATTGATGGTATACCTCAAATGTTGCTCTAAAATTTAATTTATCTATTTTATTTGCCGATCAATTTGGAAATATATCACAGATATAAGATTTATTTTAATAATTATTTAAATAATATGGATAGATAGAAATAGATAAAAATAAATTAATTTAATAATATCTTATAGAAAAGCTTTTTAGAAGCTTTATAGATGTGATTTCATCTTTATTAATGTTTATAAGTGATTAATAGATTAAAAACTTTGCCAATAAGTTAGTCACGTATTGCACATGTTGATAGCTTATAGAACAAGTTAATTATGTAGTACATATGTAGAAAACTTGTCTTATAAATTTGACAAATGTCTTACAAATTGGACATGTATTGGAGGTTCTATAAAACATTGCTATGTAGCTCTTACGTAGTTAGTATATATAAAGATAAGAATGAAGTCTTTTTTATTTTTGTCAACACTTTTTTTGTTTTTAATCTTGATTCAAGAGTCTCTATTATTTTTATTTTTGGCAATAGCCATTCTAGTTTAATATTATATCAGCTTTAAGTGATTCTTTATTCCTTTCAAGTGACATAGGAATATTTTAATACTTTGGTTGTTTGTATTTTATGCCCTTTACAGTTTGACAAGAATGCTAATTCATTGTTCTTGTTTTATATTTTAGAAGTGAGTGGATTATTCCACTTTTATTTTTTGTATTTGAAGGTTGCAAACTATTCACCTTTAAAACTAACATTTTTTATTTTTTAATCTTAATTTTTTAAAAAAAGAGTGGATCACGTCTCTTTATAGAAATTTTTATTTAATATTAGAGGTTATAAGTTATCTTCTTCTAATTTGAATTATAGATTTATTAATTTTTCTAAGATAGAAGAAAAAATTATAGATGTTATACTTAATAGAAGTGAAAAAAGATTTGCAACTATTGTAAATTTTGAAGAGTTTGTTAACACTCTAAAGATGGAAATTTCATGCATCACTAATATCAACCATGGAAGTACTATTCTTACATCTATGAAAGAAGTCTAAAGCCTATATGAAAAAATTACACAATTAAGAGAAGCAAGTAGATTGGTATCACAACTAAATCTAAAAAGTATTGCTTCTACAAACATGAAATAGACAAAGATTAGTATGCTTGAGAAGTTTGATGGAACAAGATCAAAATTTTGAGGATTTTTGCAACAAGTCAAGCTTTATTTAAGATTGCATTCTTTCCAATATTCTAATAGATTTACTCAAGTTGAATTCTTAAGGACACTTCTATTTGGAAACACTCTTTCTTGGTTTGTATCTTTGGTGGAAAATAATTCACAATTTTTTTATGATTGAAATTTATTCTTTAAATTATTTATGGCCATATTTTTAAAAAATAATTGAAAAAAGATAGTAGAGATCAAATTTTTATTTTTTTTGATAAGGTTCATGGTCAACCACAATCTATATTGCCAAATTCTAAAACCTCACTTGTGATGTGGAATAGAATGATAAAGCCCTTATCAATCAATTTTGTTATGGTTTGAAAGATAATATCAATGATTTATTATTAACAGTGTCAAAAATGGATTCTTTAGAATAATTTATTGCTTAAGCCATTGCATGCAATAATTGATTATTTGAAAGTTATCAAGAATATAGATTTGGTTGGAGAGAAAAAAATCAATTAATAACAATAGCTCTTAATTTTTTAGAAACTTATTTAACTAAGCCAAAATTGATGCAAATTGATACAATATATTTTAAATTTCTTACTAAATAGGAAAAGATTTAATATCATCAAGAAGATTTATGCTTATATTATAGAGAAGTTAAGCACACCATTCAATATTATGCAAAAAAACAATGCAACTACAAAATGAAGAGCATGGTTGTTAGAAAAGACAATGTATCAAAAAATGAATTTTTCTAGTTACAATAAAAATTGTTGTCGTATTGTAACATAACTATAAGATGAAGATCAAAAGAAAACTTATATTATAGAGAAGCTTAGTTGAAGACTAAGTTATAAAATTATTTTAAAAAAATATAGAGAAATAAAAAAATAAAAAAATAGAGAGGTAGTAAAAATATTTAATATTAATATTATTTTTTTTTATAAAAAAGGCTTCTATTTATTTTGTAGGACCATAAAAAAAAAAGACAAGATAGGTTAATAAAATCACTACTATAGACATCTTAATAGTTTTTAATAAAAATTATCTAAGAAACTCCTAGATTAATTCCCAAGGAGGGTCAATCATGAACCAAGGTCAAAACTAGATCTCAAGGTACAAGATCATGTGCATAGAATAGATGGAAACTTCTTTGATTAATAAAAAAGTAGGATTTGAGAGTAGACTTGATAGAGCTTCTTTAAGCATTAATTTCAAATAATTTGGATAAATATTAAATTTATAAAAGCTTTACAAAGCTAAGGTTGATTAGAGTGATTTTGAATTTGATGAAATAAAAAGAAATTTATATTTTTGAGCATTTTGTAAGTTTGATTATAGATCTATAAGTAAAATTTTGTGGATTTGTGATTGTAGTTGTATTAAGTGCATGCTATAAGTTTGAGCTTGATCTAATAATTTAATTGAAAGTTATTGAAGTTCAAGTGGGTGGCGATCTTAAAAAATAGATTTTAAAGATTAGTGAGGATTTTTAAGATATTTAGCTATATACCAATTGAATTAAGATAAAAAATTATACATATAAATGGTAGATTTGATTTTCTACCTATATATGAAATTTAGAAGTAATTGAATGGTGCAAAAAGAAGATATTGGTATTAAGAGATTGACATCAAGGTTGGAGAAGGAGGCCAACCTACACCCAAGCAAAGTTTTGGACCTATCTTGTATTTGGTAAATTAAATCTTTTTTAAATTTTTTATATATATTGCTAATTTAATTGTTGAAGAATGAAATTTTTGAATCAAAATCAATGGTTCAATCTGCAGCTACTAAGATTTCAATCTACTATAAAACTTGTTAAGATTTGATTAGGATTCAATTAAAATTTGATAATATTTATTTAGAGTTTGATTAGAATTTTATTAGAATTTGATTTAGGTAGGTGTCACAGACATACATAAGCCACTACAAGAACTTTTGGTAGTCTTTTAGAACCTTCTATAGCTTTTAAAAATCTTATAGAATCTTCTAGAACCTTTTAAAATCTTCCTCAACCTTCCAAGACCTCCCATAGACTTTTTAGAGTCTTCCAAAATCTTCATCAAATTTTTAGAATATTCTAAGATATTCTTAGGACCTTCTAGAATCTTCTTCAACCTTCCAAGATCCCCCGTAGACTTTTTAGAGTCTTCCAAAATCTTCCTCAAGCTTCTAGAGTATTCTAAGATACTCTTAGAAAGTCCAATAGGACATAAGGCCTTTTAGTATAAATAAGAGGCAAGATTGAGGAGCACCTCAGTCTTACCAACACAAGTCTTGGAGTAATCCAGAGTATTGCCTTGTTCTTGATATTAATCAAGTTTATTATTCTTGATCTAGTTCTTGTTCTTGTCCATCCAGTTCTTTGTTCTTGAAGTTATTCTGGTTCTGATTTCTTCTCCTTAGTTCTTTGTTAACCTGCTAACTTGCATCTTTGACAATTTGGCAAGACTGTTTTACATAATTATATCAGAGCTTAGATCTCTTGATAGAGAATGGATTATCCCTCTTCAAGATACTATTGTGTTCTAAAGGAGTGTGAACTACCCCCTTGTAGATTGATATGTTTACTTGTTGTAGTTGATTTTTCTTTGGAAAGAGTGGATTACCTCTTTCTTAAGTTATATCACTACATTTTAGAAGTTGCGGATTATCCTCCTCTAAACTAACTGTCTCAAAGTATTCCTTTTAGTATAAAAAATACTAATGGCTTATCAATTTTTTTTTTTTTTTTTTAAGATGGAAATACATCAGGTTAACAGAAGTGCATCCTCACAAATAAAGAATAGAGTAGCAACACTTGCAGATCTTCGAGCCCTATTGAATTCAGTATGAGAAGAAATGACATTCTTTCGCAATCGAAGAAAAGAATCACAAATGGAACAAGTATCTGAAGAAACTAAGCGAGAGATTTATAACTTACAATAAGAGATTATTTGATTAAGAGAAGCAAGCAGTAAACAAGCTATGCACACAACTTCTCTAGAAGTTCCAAGGGTTGTCATAAAAGAGCCAAAAGCTAGTATGCCTGACAAGTTTAATGGAATAAGATCCAACTTTCGAGGATTTGTACAACAAGTGTGACTTTACTTATGACTATATCCATCTTGTTACCCAGATGGATTCATTCAAGTTGCTTTTGTGGGCACTTTTTTATCAAAAAGTGCTCGATCATGGTTTCCGCCACTATTGGAAAAGAATTCTCCAATCCTGTACAACTTAGAAGCTTTTATAGAAAGATTTACTGTTGCATTTGGAAACAGTGATCGAGAAAGAGTGGCAGAGAGGAAGATCCAAAATCTACGACAAGGGCAACATTCAGCTGCAATTTATGTCGTAGAATTTCAATAACTTACTTGTGATCTTGATTGGAATGATAAGGCTTTTATGACTCGATTTTGTTATGGCCTAAAGGATGATGTAAAGAATTTATTGATCACGATGCCAAGAGTTGAAAGCTTAGAGGAACTTATAACTCAAGCTATTACTTGTGTCAATTGCTTATTTGAACTACGACAAGAAAGGCGATCAATTTTCAGCAATACCTATCAAGGTACAATTGCTACATCTTCAAGAGTATTGGAAAAGCCATTAATATATCCTGAACCTATGTAGATTGATACGACTCAATTCAAGCCATTAACACTAGCGGAAAAGACTAGATATTGGCAAGAAAATTTATGCCTATATTGTGGAAGACCCAATCATAAGGCAGGAAATTGTCCAAATAAGTCTAGAGAATTCAAGGCACGAGGTATAATATCCAAATTAGAAAGGTCAAAAAACAAAGACGTCCAGCCACAGTAGGGACGTTGCGGTTGGACATCCCCAAATCTAAAGTACTAAAAAAATATCTCTTTTTACGTCCGGATCCAACATCTTGTTTTATACTTCTTATATATATAAGAACCTTGAAACAAGAAATTTTTGCTAAAGCCCTTTTAGATATTGGATCCTTAGCATGCTTCATGGATAAGGATTTTGCAACCAAGCACAATCTACTACTTGTAAAGAAGACCCATCCTGCACCAGTTGAAGTCATTGATAGACGAAACCTTGCATCATGAGATGTTGTCGAAGAAACTCAACCGTTAGAAGTGATACTAGAAGATCAAGTATCACAAATTGTTTTCAATATCATTAGATGTCCGACAAATCCTATTGTCATTGGACTTCCTTGGTTTGAGCTACATAATCCTGATATTGATTAAAGTACGTGGAAGATTTCTTCAAGATCCACACATCAAAAGAAGAAACAAGGTACTGCTCTATTCCTTAAAGCTAAAGGATTTATGCAAGCACCAAAAAAAGGAGATGCATTTGCATTGTATGCTATCCCAATGAAGGATCAAACGGAGCAACTAAAACAGAAAATTCCTAATCAATATTACGACCTAGAAGACGTATTTGAAAAAAAAAAAAAAAACATACATATTATCCAAACGTCATCCTTATGATTGTGCAATCGAATTACAAGATGGAGCTCAACCTCCATTTGGTCCCATTTACAATCTATCACAAACAAAGCTTACAGCCTTACGAGAATATATTGATGAAAATTTAGCCAAGAATTTTATTCGACATTCAAAATCGCTTGCTGGAGCTCCTATATTATTTGTGAAAAAGAAGGATGGTTCCTTACGTATGTGTGTTGACTATCGAGATCTGAACAAGGTAATTATAAAAAATTGCTATCCATTACCATTAATCTCAGAATTATTGGAACAATTAAGACAAGCAAAGATTTTTACAAAGATTGATTTGAGAGGCGCCTACAACCTAGTCAAGATTAAAGAAGGAGATCAATAGAAGACAGCATTCCGCACAAGGTATGGACATTTCGAATATAATGTTATGCCTTTTGGACTTACAAATGCACCTGCAGTCTTCCAACATATGATGAATAATATCTTATGAGAATACTTAGATGACTTTGTAGTCATCTACTTGGACGATATCTTGATCTTTTCTAAGAAGAAAGAAGAGCATGAATATCATGTATGGAAGATAATAAAGAAACTATGAGAAAGTGGATTATATGCCAAATTAGAGAAATGCTCTTTCCACCATCCATCAGTCAAATTTTTGGAATATATTGCTTCAAAAAATGGGATTTCCATAGATTCAAAGCAGATACAAATTGTTATGGAGTGGAAAAAACCGTCATCAATTAGAGATGTACAATGTTTCTTAGGATTTGCAAATTTCTACAGAATCTTCATTAAAGATTATTCCAAGATTGCGGCTCCATTAACACGACTTACAAGCAAAGACAAATTTATTTGGGATAATAAGGCTGAAGAAGCATTTAAGAAGCTGAAAGAATCTTTCACCTTTGGTCCTATACTTGTCCACGCAGATCCAATAAAACCATTTATTCTGGAAACGGATGCCTCAGATTTTGCATTGGGATCTATACTCTCTCAAATTGGTGATGATGGTCAATTACATCCAGTAGCATTCCGCTCTCAAAAATTTTTAGCTACAGAGATTAATTATGAGATCTATGACAAAGAATTATTGGCAATTGTTGATGCCTTTGAAGAATGGCGCCATTTGTTGGAAGGAGCTCAACACAAGATCATGATATACATTGATCACAAAAACTTGGAATATTTTATGAGTGCTCGAGTTCTAAATCGTTGACAAGCACGATGGAGTATGTCATTATCTTAATTTGATTTTGTAATTACATATTGTCCAGGAAAACTTCAAGGAAAACTAGATGCCCTTTCTCGACGATCATATCTTGTACCAAGAATAGGAGACATTGTATTGGATCAACAAAAATCAATCATATTAAAGCCATCCAATTTGCAATTAAAGACATCGACAATATCTTCCTATACAAATACAACTCTCAAGATGGAAATCCACAAAGCAATGAAGACAGATCCATTTATAAAGAACATCCAACAACGTTTAAAAAATGCACATGTGGAAGAAGACAATAATTTCAAATTAGAAGATGGATTGTTATACTTCAAGAATCTCTTATATGTTCTTCCAGGACCTATAAGACTTCAAATCCTTCAAGCTCAACATGACCTTTCAGCAGTTGGACACTTTGGCTTCAATAAGACCTTAGAATTGATATCAAGAGACTATTAGTGGCCTCAAATGTGGAAATTGGTGAAAGAGTTCATCCAATCATGCAAAATTTGTACGCGAACAAAGATTCTAAGACACCAACCATATGGACTTCTACAACCCCTTCCAATTCTTAAGGGCCCATGGCAATCATTATCTATGGACTTCATTACAGACCTCCCAATTTCGAATGGAAAAGATTCAATTTTTGTGGTGGTAGATTGTCTTATCAAGATGGCACACTTTATCCCATGCAACAAGACTATTTCCGGGGAGGAAACAGCCAAGCTTTTTATTGATAATATTTATCGAATACATGACCTTTCAATTAATATTATTTCAGATCAAGGACTTCAATTTGTATCAAACTTTTGGAGAAAATTATTTTGGCTTTTAAAGGTCAAGATCAACCTCTCATCTACTTATCATCCTCAAACTGATGGTCAAACAAAACGAGTGAATCAGATCTTGAAACAATATCTTTGTTGCAGTATAAATTACCAACAAGATGATTAGACGGACTTTCTACTATTGGCTGAGGTTGCATATAATAACTTTGAGCATTCTGTAATAAAGCAAACTCCATTCTTTTCAAACTATGGATACCACCTTCGAGCAGATCCATTCCAAATTGAAGATGTGGGAAGCCCTGCTGCAGAGAATTAAGCTACTTATTTAAAAACCATCCATGAAGAACTGAAATTCCAATTACAAATAGCCCAAGATCGATATTAAGACTGTGCAAACATTCATCGCAAGAATCAACTAAATTTCAAAGTAGGAGATCGTGTCTGGTTACTTCGACAAAATATACAAACAAATCGACCATCACGAAAATTAAACTATAAAAGACTTGGATCTTTTACAATTCTATACCAAATAAATCTAGTAAGTTTTCGTCTCGAACTACCAAATAGCATGCATATTCATCCAATCTTTCATATCTTGCTTTTAGAAATCTATTATAAATGTAATATTGCTGGAAGAACTATTCCACCACCAGCTCTAGTTGAAGTCAATCAAGAGATTGAATATGAGGTGGATAAAATATTAGATTCATGTATAAGATATGGATGATTAGAATATTTCATCCATTGAAAGGGCTATGGAGTTAGCGAAAGAATATGAGAACCCTTAGATAACCTTAAGAATGCACCTAAGAAGATTCGCCAATTCCATCAATAATATCCTAAAAAACCTAGATTCAATGGTCATTGAAGATTTCATGGACAATAACATCTCTTGGCTTCTAAATGACACTTCCTATCAACAACAAAAGACCAATATAAAAAGGGGAGAGCCACGCCAAGACCTGCACTTATATTTTCCTAGGATAGAATAGATCTTGCTAGAAGCTTATTAGTTATCATGTCAAATCTTTACGTTTCAAGGGAATTGCAGGAACAAAAGTCAGAAGACTCTTCTGGCATACAAGCGGCTGGGGAATCATTGCAACTTTCACAATCTGCTAAATTTGAAGAACATGGACAAGATAAAGAAGGAGTATCCCAACGTCAAGTAAGGCCACGCTTAGAGTCTTTGGAGATACGGCCTCATCACAAAAATCTTGATTCAAATGCCCGAGCTTTGGTAATACTCCTTGAAGTTGGAAGGATGATTCCAGGTGGACCAGAAATTATGTTCGGAGGATGTTTTAAAGGTTGCAACGAAGAACAAATTCTTGGATGGGATGTTGGTCTAACAGAGGTTATATCTGGAGGTCATCGACGCCATCTCAAGGGCCCTATTGAACTAATAACTAAGGCACAAAAGACGGAATATATTGATTCTCTACTCCGATAAATTCTAGAATTTTTACGCATATGATTTGATTATCAAATTGCTTCAGCTCCGCATAAAACTCATCGTTAGAAGGGAAGATGATATCACGGACATACTTAAGCCACTACTAGAACTTTCGGTAGTCTTTTAAAACCTTTTATAGCTTTTGAAAATCTTATAGAATCTTCTAGAACCTTCTAGAATCTTCCTCAACCTTCCAAGATCTCCCATAGCCTTTTAAGAGTCTTCCAGAATCTTCATCAAATTTCTAGAATATTCTAAGATACTCTTAGGACCCTCTAGAATCTTCTTCAACCTTTCAAGACCTCCCATAGACTTTTTAGAGTCTTTCAAAATCTTCCTCAAGCTTCTAGAGTATTCTAAGATATTCTTAGAAAGTCCAATAGGATATAAGGCCTCATAGTATAAATAAGAGGCAAGATTGAAGAGAACCTCAATCTTGCGAACACAAGTCTTGGAGTAATCCAAAATGTTGCGTTGTTCTTGATATTAATCAAGTTTATTATTCTTGATCTAGTTCTTATTCTTGTCCATCCAGTTCTTTGTTCTTGAAATTATTTTAGTTCTGATTTCTTCTCCTTAGTTCTTTGCTAACCTGCTAACTTGCATCCTTGACAGTAGGGCCATTTTGAATATAATGTCATGCCTTTTGGACTTACAAATGCACTAATTACTTTTCAATATCTTATGAATGGTGTTTTTTGTGAGTTACTTGATGATTTTATTGTGTATTATTTAGATAATATTTTGATCTATTTTAAAAATATAAAAGAATATGAAATTTATGTTTATTATATATTATAAAACTTTAGAGATACAAGATTATATGCAAAGATAGAAAAGTATGTATTTCACACTATTCAAGTTGATTTTTTAAGATATATTATTTTTAATAATAATCTAATAATAGATTTAAAGAAAATCCAAAAAATTATGGATTAAAAAATTCTAAGAATAATAAAAGATATATAATATTTTTTGATATTTTCCAATTACTATCGGATTTTTATTTTAAAAAAAAATTCAAGTTGTAATTCCATTAATATGCTTAATTTATAAAAAAATTCAAGTGGAGTAAGGAAGCAAAAGCATCATTTAAAACTTTGAAGATAGCTTTTATTTTTATACCAATCTTATATTGTATTGACTTTTTTAAAGAGTTTTTTATAAAAATAGATGCATTGGACTTTGCCTTAAATGTGGTATTGTTACAAATAGAAGCAGATGACAAATTTCATCCAATAGCTTTTCATTCAAAAAAAATTTTCAATAACCAAGATTAATTATAAAATCCACAACAAAGAACTTCTTATAATCATAGATTCTTTTTAAGAATGGTATTGTTATTTAAAAGGCACTTTTAATTCAATCACTATGTATATAGATCATAAGAATCTTAAATATTTCATATTAGTGCGTGTTTTGAATCATTGCTAAGCTCGTTAGAATATGTCTTTGTCAAGATTTGAATTCATTATTATTTATTGGCTAAAAAAATAATAAGATCTATCAAATATCCTTTTTAGATGTTCTTATCTTATACCAAAAGAAAGAGATGCAATTTTTGATCAATAAAGGAAAATTTTGTTAAAGCCAAAATAAATTTATCTTTGAGTAATAAAATTAACATTGATTATTAATTCAAATTTTTTCAAGCAAGTTCAATCAAATATGTCTTTAGATCCTCTTGTGCATGATATTAAAAATAATTCATCTAAATCTCATGATACTTCCAAGTTTGAATTCAAGAACAATCTATTCTATTTCAAGAAATGCTTGTATGTTTCAAAAAGTGAAACACAACTACATGCTCTTAAAGCTCATCACAACTTCCCTATAGTAGGATATTTTAGATACAATAAGACTTTGAAATTAATATCAAAAGATTTTTGGTGGCCTCAAATGAGAAAGGTAGTTAAAAAAATTTGTGCAATTATGTGATATTTATTTAAGATCAAAAACTCCTCATCATCAACTTTATGGATTTTTCCAATCATTACCTATAGGAAAACAGCCATAGTCTTTTATTTCTATAGATTTTATCATAAATTTATCAATTTTAAGTTTATATGATTTTATATTCATGATTATTGATTGTTTCACTAAGATAGAATATTTTATATTATATATTAAATCTATCATAGATGAAGAAACAACTAACTTCTTCCTTGACAACATCTATTGCTATCATAGATTTCTAAAGGATATTATATCAGATAAAATGATGTAATTTGTATCAAAATTTATATCAAAATCATCTTCAATCTTCTATCCTATTATGGATGTGAAATAGAAAAGATCAAAGTATCAATGTATCCTTGTATCATTCAAAAAGAACAAAAAACCAATCAAATAATGTATAATATTAAACTCGAATGGCTTTTGCCATAGACAAGAAGAATAAAGATTCTTAAATTAAGACCAAGATTAAGAAAGGCATTGATAAGAGTGAAGAAGGCTTCACTCTTATCTCTATATATATTGTCTACCTAAGAAATCGTGGCAACTTTCTAAATGACCTCCAATATGTGTTCAATTTGCAAGACATGTGTTAAACTTATAAGATAAATTTCCTATATGTGCACCACATAATTAGCTTATTTTATAAGCTACCAATATGTGCAACACGTGATTAAGTTTTTGACCAAGTTTTTAACCTATTAATCACCTATAGATATGAATAAAGATGAAACCACATCTACGAAGCTTTTAAGAAACTGTGAGTCCTACCAATAGATCTTAATTGGTGGATTGGTTAAAAATATAGTCTTAAATCATTTAATTATATAAATACTATGATGAAAGAGTCTTTTTGATTATTTAAGTATTTATTATAATTTAGAAGTGTTTATAAATATAAAAGTCTTATTAGAAAAAAAATTACAAAAATGAAATCTTAATAAGTCTTAGAGGCAATTATTTTAGTTGGTTTAATATTTTTACTTATTATTAAGTATTAAGAATTATTATTAAGACCAATGTCTATATTGGCCTTCTATCTACATGTGTTATTCATTAAACACCTATAAATATTATTTAGTAGGAAGAAGAAGCATGAGAAAGAAATCTCATGTCTTTTTAATTATTTCTATAAAAAATAGGATGTTGAGTTGATTTAAATTGATTTTATTACTATAAAAAATCACCAAGGTAGAATAAAATATTCTTAAATTGATATTTTCATCTTAAAAATATTATAGAGTTTTTTAGAATTTATTTAGAATTTATTAAGAATTTTTAGAGTAATATTGAAGACTTTGGTAAAAATAAGTTTTACCACCTTGGGAGACATTATGAAGAAATGGAATAAGATTTGAAGGCCATACAAGGTTCTTAGGCTAATAGGGTATTTTTGAATACCATGGTGAAGTTAAAAATGTAAAATTATTAATTCTACTAATATAAAATAGGAGGACCAATAACTAGTATAGTCCTTGTAGGAAGGGAGGTGCATAAGTTCTAAATGGGTTGTGGCACCTTGGATGTAGGTAGGAGGATAAGACTAAGGCCTCATGGCCTCTCTAGGACATCCATATATACTACTTATGAGCCTTTGTGAGGTTTGAATTCATGACCTTTTAAACAAGTTATCCTTGAGATAAAAAATTTCTACTTAATTTTTTTATTATTTATCTTTTATCTTTGAATCATCATAACTTATTCATAGTAACTTAGATTTATATATTTTTTACGTTATTGAAAAGATAAAAAAATTATCTACTTGAAATTATAATTTTTATTTTTTATTTTTACTTTCTATTAGATAAAAATCTAGTGAATAGATTGTGATTAGTTTTATAGTGTACAATTACTTATTTGCACATATTTCACTTGTTTTGTATAGTTCTTCTCTTTCATTATTGTTTATTGATCTTTATATTTCATACCACAATTTTTAAGCAATTTTTAATTGAAGCCATTTTATAATTTGGATTGAGTAGTGAATTTTATCCTCACAAAAAAATTTCTATAAGATATTATCAAATTAATCTATTTTTATTTATTTCTATCTATTTATATTATTTAGATAACTATTAGAATAAATCTTATATTCTTAATATTATTCTCCATTCTAGAGACAAGTTCCATGAGGAATAGTAATTATGTATTGAGGAAGTCCAAGATGTGTCGAATTTTATTTGCCACATACTCTGATCTTTGTTTCCTTTGAATATAGTAGATAGGTTCTCTGAGCCATTGATAGTGTCTTATACCAAGGTGGAAGGATCACTTAGATATTTGATTATTATTGAGGCTTTTATAACTTCTTTCAAAGAAAACATTTGAAATACCATCAAGAGTAGTTCCTACTTTAATACATATTTTTCATCTTCTTAGCACTAAAAATTTAAAAAATAAATAAATAATGATATAAGATATTTCTATTGAATTTGCTTTGTTTTATAATAAAGATTTTTTTTTATCTTAATTTTAATAGATGTTATTGATGAAATGAATTAATTGTAGTTGATGCAATTGCTAAACTCTTTGATAGCTTCTATGTGCATTTACTAATAACATATCTGCCCCAATGTATAAGATATTCTAACCTATCTTGGTACTACTTCAAATTTACGACTTCTTCTATATTAATTTTCTTATTGTTATCTACTTCTATAAAAGGCGATGGTATTTGTGTTTTTTCTTTTATATCCATTATTTTATATGGTTCAAATAGAGATGCATGCAATATAAGATAGATATTCATAGACTCTAATAAATATAATTAATAAATAATTAAATTGACTTATTTATAAATTAGAAATAATCTAAATTTATAATAATCCAGCTTATTACAAAAATGAATAGTCTTAATATTATGATAAAATAGCCATATCTTATCATCAACGTGGCATTGAAATTATTTTTTATAATAGACATTTGTGTTGGTTTTTTATCATTCTTGAGTTTCTTTTATTGTACCTTAAATATTGCATGTAGCTCTGACAATCAATTTGCTAAGTCTTCCGCTATAACATTATCAACTTTTGAAAAGTCAAAAGTATCAAATAATAGATAATAACTAAAATTAATAGATAAAAATATTTATTGAATGTACCAAATTATTATAAGCAATATTTGCTAATAGTGAAAAAATTGTCCAATCATCTTAATGATAATTATTTATATACCTCAAATATTATTTCAAAATTTTAATTTATCCATTCATTTTGTTCAATATTTTGAAGGTGAAAGATTGAAGATAGTTTTATACCCACTTCCAATATCTTCAAAACAATTCTTTAAAATTTTGATACAAATTACATCATTTTATCTGATATAATATCCTTTAGAAATCTATGATAGCAATAGATGTTGTCAAGGAAGAAGTTAGTTGTTTCTTCATCTATGATAGATTTAATATATAATATAAAATATTCTATCTTAGTGAAACAATCAATAATCATGAATATAAAATCATATAAACTTAAAATTGATAAATTTATGATAAAATCTATAGAAATAAAAGACTATGGCTGTTTTCCTATAGGTAATGATTGGAAAAATCCATAAAGTTGATGATGAGGAGTTTTTGATCTTAAATAAATATCACATAATTGCACAAATTTTTTTAACTACCTTTCTCATTTGAGGCCACCAAAAATCTTTTGATATTAATTTCAAAGTCTTATTGTATCTAAAATATCCTACTATAGGGAAGTTGTGATGAGCTTTAAGAGCATGTAGTTGTGTTTCACTTTTTGAAACATACAAGCATTTCTTGAAATAGAATAGATTGTTCTTGAATTCAAACTTGGAAGTATCATGAGATTTAGATGAATTATTTTTAATATCATGCACAAGAGGATCTAAAGACATATTTGATTGAACTTGCTTGAAAAAATTTGAATTAATAATCAATGTTAATTTTATTACTCAAAGATAAATTTATTTTGGCTTTAACAAAATTTTCCTTTATTGATCAAAAATTGCATCTCTTTCTTTTGGTATAAGATAAGAACATCTAAAAAGGATATTTGATAGATCTTATTATTTTTTTAGCCAATAAATAATAATGAATTCAAATCTTGACAAAGACATATTCTAACGAGCTTAGCAATGATTCAAAACACGCACTAATATGAAATATTTAAGATTCTTATGATCTATATACATAGTGATTGAATTAAAAGTGCCTTTTAAATAACAATACCATTCTTAAAAAGAATCTATGATTATAAGAAGTTCTTTGTTGTGGATTTTATAATTAATCTTGGTTATTGAAAATTTTTTTTGAATGAAAAGCTATTGGATGAAATTTGTCATCTGCTTCTATTTGTAACAATACCACATTTAAGGCAAAGTCCAATGCATCTATTTTTATAAAAAACTCTTTAAAAAAGTCAATACAATATAAGATTGGTATAAAAATAAAAGCTATCTTCAAAGTTTTAAATGATGCTTTTGCTTCCTTACTCCACTTGAATTTTTTTATAAATTAAGCATATTAATGGAATTACAACTTGAATTTTTTTTTAAAATAAAAATCCGATAGTAATTGGAAAATATCAAAAAATATTATATATCTTTTATTATTCTTAGAATTTTTTAATCCATAATTTTTTGGATTTTCTTTAAATCTATTATTAGATTATTATTAAAAATAATATATCTTAAAAAATCAACTTGAATAGTGTGAAATACATACTTTTCTATCTTTGCATATAATCTTGTATCTCTAAAGTTTTATAATATATAATAAACATAAATTTCATATTCTTTTATATTCTTAAAATAGATCAAAATATTATCTAAATAATACACAATAAAATCATCAAGTAACTCACAAAAAATACCATTCATAAGATATTGAAAAGTAATTAGTGCATTTGTAAGTCCAAAAGGCATGACATTATATTCAAAATAGCCCTACCTAATTTGAAATGCAATTTTTTATTTATAATCTTCTTTAGTACAAATCAGATTATATGCTCTTTATAAATCTATTTTTAAATAGATCTTTATTTAGTTGAGTTGATCAAAAAAACTTAAAATCATAGATAATAGATACTTATTTTTTATGATAAACTTATTAAGTCCTTGAGAATCTATGCACATCCGCAACAATCTATCTTTTTTCTTCACAAATAAGATAAAAACTTTTACTGGAGATTTTAAATGGCATATAAAGTTTTTAGCCAAGTTTTTATTAATATATTCTTTCAATACAACCAATTCGTTTTGTGATAAATTATAGATTGGTCCAAATGGTGATTGAGCTTTTTCTTAAAAATTGATTGAACAATCATAAAGTCGATGCTTTGAAAGAAAATCTATATTTTTTTTTTTCAAAAATATCTTGATAATCTTAATATTGGCTAGAAATACCACTTATAGTCTTTTCAACATCAAAAATAAATATGGCATATATAATAAAAAATTATCTTTCTTTTGCTGCATGTATGAAATCTTTTGTACCTATTAGTAAGGATTTGAATATACTAGACTTATATATTTTTGCTTGATTAATGGATTTTTAGATTAAACTATGAAAAAAGTCAAAGTTATAAGAAGTCCGATGTATTTGAGGATTGTATTTTTTTTAACCACAATAATTCTAAAATAATTGGATTGAAAAAAAAATCTAATTATATTAAATATTACTGCTTTATTATGTCTCTTAGTCGTTACATCTAAAAGAATAGTTTCATGGCTGATATTTCTAGAAGACAACAAATGACCATCTATGACTTTTATATATACAAATTTAATTTTCTTAATTAAAGATATTTCTTATGTTTTGACAAAATCTTTGTTCATGAAATAAGTTGAGGCTTCTAAATTTAATAAGACAAACTTTGTAATTTTTAGGTCTTAAAGATATATCTATTGTAATAAAAAATAAAGGATCTAAAAAAAGAATAGGACTTATATTAGATATTATACATAATTCTAGTCGCACAATTCTATTATAATTGAAAAAATTTGTTTTTTGATATATTGTCTTTTCTTGCAACTATACTCTTTATTTTGTGGTTGCATTATTTTTTTGGATAATGTTGAATAATGTACTTAGCTTCTTTATAATATAAACACAAACCATTTTAATGATGTCAAGTCTTTTTTTATTCAATGAGAGATTTAAAATATACCATATCATTTTGTATCAATTCTAGCTTAATGAAATAAGTTTTTGAAAACTTAAGAGCTATTGTTATTAATTGATTTACTCTTTTCTAACCAAATCTGTATTCTTGATACTTTTCAAATAATTATTTGTCCCATATAGTAGCTTAGGTAATAAATTATTTCAAGAAGTTTATTTTTGATATTATTAATAATAAATCTTTGACATTATCTTTTAACTTATAACAAAATTGATTGATAAGGACTTTGTCATTACACTCCATATCATAAGCAAGGTTTTGAAATTTAATAGTACATGTTATGGCTAATGGTGATCCTTGTTATAAAGATAAGAATTTAGTCTTTGCAATCTTTTTTAATCATTTTTTCTAAATATGGCTATAAATACTATGAAGAATAAATTTAAATCAAAAAGAAATTATGAATCTTTTTTCATCAAAGGTATAAACCAAAAATGAGCACTTCCAAATAAAAGTGTGCCTATGAGTCCAACTTGAGTAAATCCATTAGGATATTGGAAAAAATGCAACCTTAGATAAAACTTAACTTGTTGCAAAAATCTTTAAAATTTTGATCTTCTTCCATCAAACTTCTCAAGTATACTAATCTTTGCCTCCTTCATGCTTGTAAAAATAATACTTCTTAGATTTAGTTGTGAGGCCAATCTACTTGCTTCTTTTAACTATACAATTTCTTGGCATAGGCTTTGGACTTTTTCCATAGATGTAGGAATAGTGCTTCCATGGTTGACATTAGTGATACATGAAATTTCCATCTTAAGAGTGTTGACAAGTTCTTGAAGATCTATATTAGTTGTGAATCTATTCTCACTTATATTAAATATAGGTCCAATGATTTTTCCTTCTATCTTAAATAACTTAATAAATCTATAATTCAAATTAGAAGAAGATAATCTATAATTTCTAATATTAAATAAAAAAATTATAAAGAGGGGTGATCTATTCAGCCTTTTGAACAGCTTCTATCAAACTAGTAAGCTTTTCAAACAACTTCTACCAACTTGGAAGCTTTTTAAGCTCCTTCTATCAACTTAAAAGCTTCTAGAGCTCTTACTACTAACTACAAAGCTTCTCAAGCTACTTTAATCAATTAAAAAGTTTCTCAAGCAACTTCCACTAATTAAAAAACCTCTAAAATATTCTAAAAGATTTTGTGAACTTTTGAAATATATGTCCTTAATATCACTCTCTTCTCTAGGGATGAGTTTTAAGATAAACTTATACTTGCAAAAATCTTCTTACATATGTAGAAAGTTGAAAATATGTTATACCAATGAAATTATATATTTTGATATGTCTTTTTAAATAATAGATTTTATTGGTCCCCAAAGAAATCACCTATGGTGTTGAGCTAATACCTCCATTATTGAAACATCCAATCTAAGGATTTGATCTTCATTACAGTCTTCAAAACATCTTCCAAATAAGATCTCAGATTTAAAAAGATTTATTTTTTCAAGCTCAAACACTATCATTAAAGCTTGAGTATTGAAATCGAGACTTCTTTAGTTGGATGTTGCTCCTAATAACTCTAATTATGATCATACTTGGTACTAAAATGTATCATCTTCACTTTGCTCAATCAAAGACTATGAAAGTTGAACTAATTTGCTCAAAGCTTGTATAGCAAGTGAATCTTTTAAATCTTGTTCTACTAAATCTCTCAATATTTGAAGGTTTGATATGGTAATTGATTTACTTCTACAACTCTATTCTATCTTAAAACAAATGACTATATATTGATGAAGATTTTGGTTTGATTTTTTTTTTCTTATAGATATTTTTTAAATCAAATCTTTATTAAAATTTTATTTATAAATATGTTTGGATTTGTGGAAATAGAGTTGATGAAACTCCTATATCTTTTGAGGTGCATTGACAAGATTTCTAGGCAGTTTCTATATTGTAAAAGTGAATTTCACCTCTTAATCTAAATTACAAGATGGCCTCAATTAAGAGTTACTTATAATTGGTAGTATGAAGTGAAGGAAGCAAATGGCAAGAATAAAAGAAGAAAAAAGAAAAAAAAATTAAAATATATATAATTAAGTAATTACTCATTATAAAATTAATCATAATCTGTTCATTATATTTTTATCTAATAAAAAATAAAAATAAAAAATAAAAATTATATTTTTAAATAGATAATTTTTTATCTCTCTAATAATATAAAAAATATATAAATCCAAATTACTAAGAATAAATTAATGATTTAAAAATAAATAATAAATAATAAAAAAATTAAGTGAATAATTTTCACTTTAAAGATAACTTGTTTAAAAGATCAAGAGTTTGAACCTCACCAAGGCTCACAAATAGCGTATGAAGGTGTTCTAGAGAGGCCACATGGCCTTGGTCTTATCCTCCTACCTACATCTAAGGTGCCACAATCCATAAGGGACTTGTGCACCTCCCTTCCTACAAAGACAATACTAGCTATTGGTCCTCCTATTTTCTACTAATAAAACTCCTTTTTTTACATTTTTGACTTCACTATTGTATTCAAAAACATCCAATTAGCCTAGAAACCTTCTATGGTCTTCAAAACTTGCTCTATTTCTTCATAATGTCTCCCAAGGTGATAAAACTCATTTTTACCAAAGTCTTCAAAATTGTTCTATAAATTCATTAAAAACTTCTAAATAACTTCTAAATAAATTCTAAAAATCTATATAATATTTTTAAGATAATAAAGTAAATTTATAGTTATTTAAATTTAATAATAAAATTAATTTAAATCAACTAAAAATCCTATTTTTTTACATAAATAACTAAAAAGAGATGAGATTTTTTCTTCATGCTTCTTCTACTTATTAAGTAATATTTATATGTTTTGAATAAGTAATACATATAGATAGAAGGTCAATGTAGACATTGGTCTCAATAATTAAATATTAATTTTTATAATTAAAAAAAATACTAAACCAACTAAGATAATTGCTTCTAAGACTTATTAAGATTCTATTTTTATAACTTTTTTCTAATAAGACTCTTATAACTTATAAACTCTTTTGAATTCTAATGAATGCTTAAATGATTAAATAGAATTTCTAATCTTAATATTTTGGTATTTAAATATCTTAAAACTATGATTTTAATTAATCCACTAATTAAGATTCATTGATGGGACTTACATATGGAAACCATTTAGGACTATTCAAAAATATAGAAAAAATCCTACTCTTACCTTTGATATGGTCTATCAAAAAAATGATAGAAAAAATTATAACTTAGATACTATAATGTATTAAAAAAAGTAGAGTTTTAGAAGAAAAAATATTAAAACTTTGATCTAGAATATAAAAGACCATTGTTTCTTTCCAATTTAATATAGTTCTAAATATAGTAATATTATGCTTAGTTATTAATTCAATATCTATATTTTATTATGATTTGATTTGAAATCACTATATAATTAACAAGATATATTGGTATTTAAACTAATATTCACATCTTATATTCTTTACAACAACTTCTATTAGTTTGTGTAGAAAAGTCTTCTCCATCTAATGTTTTGAGTTGAATTGAATTATTATCAAAGATTTCTTTGATAATATATGGTCTTGTCTAAAGTGCATTAAGCTTAGCTAGAAAGTCTAATTTTTTAGCATCTTGAACCATCACCCACATCACTAAAGTAAGCAGATGTCTATTTTTTTTTTTTTATGAAAGATCTTTTTTTTTTTTTTTTTTTTCTTTGAAAAATTTCTATATGTTGGGCTGCAAATCTTTGATTCTCACTTAGTTCTTTTAAATATTCTAAATATTCTTTTAAAGATTTAAAAATATCAAATCTTTTGTCAATGGTAATGTGTAAAGATGGAACTTCAAATTCTATGGGCAAAATGGCTTCTATTCCATACACCAAAGAAAAGAGTGTAGTCCATGTAAAAACTTTGTAAGTAGTTTGATAAGCCCATAGAGCTAAAATAAACTTAAGATCCCAATTACGCTTAGGATTCATCATAGTTTTTTTCAATATCTAAATTAGAGTTTGATTGACTTTTTTTGTAAGATCATTTGTTTGAAGGTGATAAGGAAGTATCTTCCTATAGTTGATGGTAAATAATGTGGTCATTTCTTTAATAGTTTTATTTAAAAAATGAGAACCATTGTCAGTGACAAAGATTTTTGAACAACTAAAATAAATTATAATATTTTCACACAAAAAATATGACAATTTGTTTAGCATCAATTTTTTTGATAGCTTTTGTTTCTATCTATTTAATCAAATAGTCTGTAGCTATAATAATATATTGTATTTGATATGAAGATACAAGATAAATAGGTCCAATATAATATATATCTTACTTTTCAAATGGGACAAGTGAAAGTGAAGGATTTAAAGATATTATAAGATATAAATCATTGCTTGCATATCTTTGGCAAGTATCACAATCTCTTATAAATGATTTTAAATTAAAAAATATTATAGGCCAAAAATAGCCTATTTTAAGGACTTTTTGAGCTGTTAATTGATCAAAGAAGTATCCACCTCAAGCACTTTAATGGCAAGCTTTTAATACAGCTAGTACTTTTTCATAAATAAGACAATGTCTCAAAATCTTGTCAATCCCTTGATAATATAATTTCTTGGCTATAAGAATAAAATAAATACTATTTATTTTAATCTTTTGTTGTTCATTTTTTTATAAGATATTGGATAGTTATTGAATATTCAAAAATTTGGCAATATTTTCATATCATGTAGGTCCTATCATAATATAGAATAAATAGGCATCAAAAAGTTCATCATCTATATCATAGATCCTTATAAGTATAAATAATTGTAAAAAATAATCAGCTTATTTGTGTCATTTTCCTGATTTATATTGCATCGTATAATCAAATTTTGCTAAAAAATAATACCTATCTTATTAATCTACTACTTAAATTTGGTTTGTTTATTATATATCTAAGAGCCATGTAATCTATAAAGAAGATAATTTTATTCATCAAAAGGTAGTATCAAAACTTTTTGACACTAAAAACTATAGCTAAATATTCTTGTTTTGTGGTTGTATAATTCCATAGAACACTTGTCAATTGTTTACTAGCAAAGGCAATAGGATGGATTACACTTTTATCATCTAGTTGACATAAGGCACTACCTATTACAAATTTAGAAGTATCTTAATAGACATAGAAAGATTGATCTCAATTTGGCGGTAGTAGACAAGGATAAGATAGAAATTTGGCTTTAATTACATCAAAACCAACTTGACATTCAAAAGTCCATTCAAATTTGGTAGTTTTTTTAAATACCTTACTTAATAGTAAGGTATGAATATCAAGGACACAAGAATACAAAGCAAGAGATTTGAACTAGAATAAAGTTTCAAGTAGAAATCAATAAAAATTTGAATTAACCAAATGAATATACAAACAATATCAAGAAACGTAAGTTAGAACTCTAAGAGATACGTTGTTGAGACTAAAGAACTCTTCAGCCTCGACTTCCATATATATCCCTATCTAAGATATTTTTTAAGCACCTTCTATCAAATTAAAAAAAAATTTAAGCATCTTCTACCAATTGAAAAGCTTCTCGAGCTCTTTCTACCAACTTGGAAGCTTTTCAAGTATCTTTCAATAATTACAGAGCTTCTTCAGCTACTTTTACCGACTAAGAAGCTTTTTATTTAATTTTCATTAATTCAAGAATCTTTAGAATATTCTAGAAGGTTCTATGAACTTTCAAAGTGTATATCCTTAATATCACCTCTTCCTTCAGTGGCAAGTTCTAAGAAGAGCTCATACCTTTTAAATTTTTTTGTATACGTAAAAAATTGAGAATATGTTATATTAATGAAGCTATATATTTTATTTTTTATTCTTAGATAATAGATTCTATTAGTCCTCAAAGAAATCGCCCATAGCCTTGAGCTAGTATCTCCATTGAAACATCATATCTAAAGATCTGATCTTCATTACAGTCTTTAAAACATCTTACAAACAAGATCTCAAGTTTAAAAGGATTCACCTTTCCAAGCTCAAGCAATATTACTAAAGCTTGAATGTTGGAATTGAGACTTGTATGGTTGGATGTTACTTCTAATGGCTCCAATTGTGGTTGTACTTGGTGTTGAAATGTATTAATTTGTTTAAAACTTGTATAACAAATAAATCTTTTAAATCTTATTCAGCTAAATCTTTCAACAATTAAAAGTTGAATATGGTGATTGATTTGCTTCTACCACTCTATTCTATCTTAGAACAAATGATTGGATTTTGATGAAGGTTTTAATTTAACTCTTTCTTTCTCATGAATATTTCTTGAATTTAATCTTCACTAAGTTATCATCAAATATGTTTAGATTTATGGAAATAGAGTCGATAAAATTCCTATATCTTTTGAAGCACATTGACAAGATTTTGGCCGATTTCCATGTGTGCTTATTGATATCATAGCCATATTAATGAATAAGATACTTCAATTTTTTTCACTTTTCTTATGAATCTAGCACCTTTTCAACCTTGTATTCTTTATAATTTTTGATTTCAATATGAGGCGGCAATTGTTATACTCTTTCCAAAATATGCAACTCTCTATAAGAATCTAAAAGAGAAATATAAAAAATTAGATGTACCTTCATAGAAGATGGTAGTTTCAAGCAATGTGCCATTGAATTAATTTATTTTTGGATGAAAAATGGTCCTAGCCTCCAATAGTCCAACTTATCACATAATCACTTGATTTTGATGTTTTGTCAAAGAAGCCATACTTTATCTTTAATTTGAAAAGCAGACAGTTGATTCTTGAATTTATTTGCAAATGCCTTATAAGCATCTTGAGTTGCTTGCAATTGAAACTTCAAGGTTGTTTGGTGTTATAATAGATACTTTGTAAACCCTTCAATTAGATTATTATTTTTTGATATATTTAATAAATCAAACTTCAAATAATATCCATAGTTGGAATAAAATGGTGTTTGTTAAGTTGAGGTATGAATAAGATTATTATATATAAATTTTGCTAATAATAGATATAAGATCCAATTGTCTTGTTGATAATTGATGCTGCATCATAAATACTGCTTCAAGACTTGATTAACTTATTTTATTTGGCCTTCAATTTGAAGATGGAAAGCTAAGAAAGGATTAATATCTACCTTCAATATTTCAAAAAGACATCTCTAAAATTTAAATATGAACTAAAATCCTCGATTGGATATGATATTATTTGGTAGGCCATATTATTGATATATATTATCAAAAAAGAGCCTTGTTGTTTATTTGCTAAAAGTAGTCTTCTTATAAAAAATTGAAATTAGTCATCTTTGTGAGTCGATCAACAATTACAAGGATATTGTCTAATGAATTGGATGGTCGTAGATCTATGATGAAATCTATTGAGATACAAGACCATGATTGTTTTAGAACAAATAAGAGCTGTAATAGTCTATAAAGGATAATGTCAAGGATTCTTGGATCTTGAACACATGTCACAAGAGATCACAAAGTCCTTCATAGCCTTTTATATTTGAAGCCACCAAAAATCTTAAGAAATAAGTTTCAAGGTCTTGTTAAATCCAAAGTGACTCACAACTGGGAAATCATGGTAAGATTGAAAAAAGCGCAATCATGTTGATGCTTCTGAAATATACAAACGTTCTTCAAAATATAAAAAATCTTCTTTAAACTTAAACTTGTCAACATTTTCATTGAAGCAACGCTTGATATCAAAGGCCAAAACATCATTAGGGGTTACAACATGCACTTCATGAAGAAAATTAGAATCAATAGGTGTCAATATAATAATGGTACAAAGGCAAAATTTCTCCAGCTTCAATAAAATTGTATATTGTTGATTAAATGTTGCTTTGCCTACCTTCAGTACAAGATATGATCTCTTTGATGAAGCACTGGACAACCCTTGTTGCTTCTTATCATGGACATATTTTAAGTCACGACTTACTAGAACTTTTCATAGTCTTCTAGAACCTTCTATAGCTTTTTAGAACCTTCTAGAATCCTCTTTAGTCTTCTAAGAATCTTCTATAGTCTTCAAGAATCTTTTAGAATCTTTTTTTAATCTTCCAGAACCTCCCGTAGACTTTTTAGAATCTTCCAAAATCTTCTTTAAGCTTTTAGAATCTTCTAAGATATTTTTAGAAAGTCCAATAGGACATAGGCATTGTAGTATAAATAAGAAGCTAGATCGAGGACCACCTGAGTCTTGCCAACACAAGTCTTAGAGCAATTCAAAGTGTTGCCTTGTTCTTGATATCAATCTAGTCTCTTGTTCTTGATCCAGTTCTTGTTCTTGTGTCATGGACATAAGATTTATTTGAATAACTATCTAATTAATATAAATTAATAGAAATAGATAAAATTAATTAATTTGATAATATCTTAAAAAGAAGCTTCTTAAAAGCTTCATAGATGCAGAATCACCTTTATACATGTCTATAGGTGATTGGTAGGTTAGAAACTTGATCAACAAGCTAGCCACGTGTTAGACATATTGATAGCTTATAGAAGAAGCTAGCTATATGTCGCACATATTGGTAGCTTGAGGAACAAGTCAAGTATATGGCACACATGTCGAAAACTTATCTTACATGTTTGACACGTGTCTTGTAAATTAGACACATATAGGAGGTCCTATAGAATACTGCCACGTAACTCTTAGATAGATAATATAAATAAAGATAAGAGTGAAGCCTTTCTTGCTTCTAATCTAGTTCAAGAATCTCATGTATTTTCTAATCTTTGGTAATAGTCATTCCAATTTCTTCTTGAATATACATACTTCTTTATTTCTATCTTATTATTTTCTTTTAACATAGTTTTTTACTAACTTACACATCTATTTTATCATGTCCTTGATAGATTGATAAAAATGCAGTTATAATATCAGAGCTTTGTTTCTTCTTGATTAAGAGTGGATTATTCTTTTTTTTTCTTAATAAGACATAAGCATATTAGAAGTTGTGGATTATCCACTTTTAAATAGATATTGTTCCTAGAATTTTTTTTCTTTGTTCTTGAATGTTTTATTTTGTAGTAAGAAAAGACATCTTTTTCTTTTTTTATTGTGATATCATGGCAGAGCTTACTGAAATGAAGAATGCAGTGGTACAAGTGCAAAAGCAAATGAGAGAATTAATGCTCGCAATGCGTCAACTCAATGCACCACCACAAGGAGCAATAAGATTAACAAGAAGGGAAGATATAGAGATGATTCGAGTTGCTTTAAGCCATACCACTTCACCTACAATTGAACATCATTCAAGCATCAAAGAATCAAAGATTAATTTGGTAGAGCAATTTGATGGCACCAGATCTAAATTTCAAGGATTCATCAATCAAGTACAACTAGTGATTGAATTTCAATTCCAAAGTTATCCAATCCAAGGATCACAAGTCAGGTTTATTGTAACACTATTGTCAAATTCTGCTTTATCATGGCTTTCGTCCTTTTTTGAATGACGTGATCCAATATTAGATAATTTGAAGACATTTTTAGGAGAATTTTGATCTATGTATGGAAAACATGATGTAATTCATGTCGCAACTAACAAGATCTGTATCTTGTGATAAGACAATCAATCATTGACATCATATGCTTCACAATTTTGACAATTAGTAATTGATACCAAGTGGGATGATATTGCGCTTATTAGCCAATTTCTCATTAGATTACAATATAAGATAAAGAAATTGATGCTCAACTTATCCGATCCTCAAACATTGAGTCAAGCAATTGATTTTGCTGTAAAGTAAGACAATCCATTTTTTAAATTTTGATCGGAGAGCCACACAAGAAAGTTCCAACGTTATTGCAACATCAACATCTTTTTAATATATACATTCAGAAGTAGAAGACATGCAAATTGATGCGGTACGTTTCAAACTTCTTACTAAACAAAAAAAAACTTGTCATCATCAAGAAGGATTATATTTATATTGTAGAGAATCTAAACACACTGCTCAAAATTGTCCAAGGAAACAACACAACCACGAAATGAAGAGTACGGCTGTCAAAGAAGATAATATGTCAAAAAATGAATTTATGCACCTATAATATGGATTGTACAGCTGGAATCTTGTACAATTCCTAATAAAGGTCTTATCATCTCTTGAGAACCTTCTCCTTATTTTATAATAGATATCTATTTGGGACCTAAAAATCACAAAGCCTCTCTCTTATTAGATTCAGGAGCCTCAATGTATTTTTTAGATAAAGAATTTGTTAAAAGTTATAAAATACCTTCAATAGAAAAAACTAAACCCATACATGTAGAAGTCATAGATGGTCACTTGTTATCTTCTAAAAATGTTACTCATGAAATCTTTTTTTATAAATGTAACAATAAATGGTCATAATAATTGTGTAGTCTTTAATATAATTAAATCTCCCTCTAATTTAGTCATTTTAGATTTATTACAGTTAGAAAAATATAACCCCCAAATAGATTGGATTTCTCATAGACTTGATTTTTTTCAAAGCATTAATAAGAGTTCCATAAGTCAAGTAACAAACCATAAGCATAGTATAGCAAAATACGTACTTATAGATATAAAATTATTTATGAATGAAGCAAAAGAAGGATCATTTTTGTTATTTATACTACACCCATATCTGATGGTGGAAGGACTTTAAGTGGCATTCCAAGCCAATATCAAGATTATCAAAATATTTTTGAAAAAAAAATGTAAACATTCTTCTGGAGCATCATCCATATGAATGCTCAATTGATCTCAAAGAGGGAACTTAGCCTCCATTTGGACCGATCTACAGTCTATCCCAGAATGAATTGGTTGAATTCAAGAAATATATTAATAAGAACTTGGCCAAGAATTTCATATGCCATTCAAAATCTCCAGCAGGAGCTCCTATCTTGTTTGTAAAGAAGAAAGATGGATCACTATGAATGTGTGTAGATTATCAAGGGCTTAACAAGCTTACAATCAAGAATAGGTACCCTCTATCTTTGATATCTAGACTTCTTGATTAATTGAATCAAGTCAAGATCTATACAAAAATAGATCTAAAAGGAGCATGTAATCTAATACGCATCAAAAAAGCTGATGAATGGAAGAATACATTTCAAACAAGGTATGGATATTTTGAATATAATGTCATGCCTTTTGGACTTATAAATGTACTAACTGCTTTTTAACATCTTATGAATGACGTTTTTTGTGAATTTCTTGATGACTTCTTTGTCTACTATTTAGACGATATTTTAATCTACTCTAAAAATATAAAAAAATATGAACTTCATGTTCATTATGTGTTAAAAAAATTTAGAGATACATAGTTATATGCCAAGATGGAAAAGTGTATATTTCACACTACTGAAGTTGACTTCTTAGGATATATCATTTCAAATGATGGTCTCAAAATGGATCCTAAAAAAGTCTAAATATTCATAGATTGGAAGATTCCAAAAACAATAAGAGATGTGTAATATTTTTTGAGATTTTCCAATTATTATTGAATCTTCATCAAGAACTTTTTTCAAGTTGAAGCTCCACTTACACATTTAATTTGTAAGGACAAACTTAAGTGGAGTAAAGAAGTAGAAGCATCATTTAAGGCTTTGAAAATAACTTTTACTTTTATACCAATCTTATATCACGTCAACTTTTCCAAGGTATTTTTTATAAAAATAAATGCCTCAGACTTTGTTTTAGAGGAGATATTATTATAAATGAGAGAAGATGACAAACTCCATCTAGTAGCTTTCTATTTCAAAAAAAATTCAGCAGTAGAGATCAATTATAAAATCCATGATAAAAAACTTTTTTTAATTGTGGATTCTTTTCAAGAATGGCATTACTATCTAGAAGGCACTTCTACTCCAATCACCATATATACGGATCACAAGAACCTCGAGTATTTCATATCCGCGCGCATATTGAATTGTCTCCAAGCTCGTTGGAGCATATTTTTATGAAGATTTGAGTTTATTATCACCTATCAACTAGGAAAACAACAATGTTTGTCCAATGCCCTTTCTAGATATTTTTATTGTGTATCAAAAGAAGGAGATTTATCTTTTGATCAATAAAAAAATAATCCTCTTGAAGCCAGAGCAATATCATCTTCGAGCAATGAAATCAACATTAACTATTGATTCCACTTTTGTCAAGCAAATCCAGTCCAATATGTCTTCAGATCCTCTTATCCATGAGATTAAGAATGATTCATCCAAGTTTGAGTTTAAGAAAAATTTACTCTATTTTGAAGGCCGCCTTCATATTTCAAAAGATAAAATGCAACTACGTATTCTAAAAGCTCGTCACAACCTCCCTACGATAGGATATTTTGGATATAATATGATTTTGGAGCTAATATTGAGAGATTTTTGGTGGCCTCATATGTGGAAGGCTATTAAAGAATTTGTACAGTTGTGTGACGTTTGTTCAAGATCAAAAACTCCTTGTCATTGACCTTATAGACTTTTACAACCATTACTTATATTAGAACAACCTTGATTTTTTGTTTCTATGGATTTTATCATGGATCTTTCATAGTCAAATTCATATGACTCTATATTTGTGATTGTAGATCATTTTACCAAGATGGCACATTTTGTATATTCTATACAAAATCTATAACAGGTGAAGAAATAACTAAATTCTTCTTTGATAATATCTATCGCTATCATGGACTACCAAGGGATATTATATCAAACAAATGAACATAATTTATATCAAGGTTTTGGAGGACTTTTTTTAATATATTAAAGATGGATATAAAATTATCTTCAACTTTCCACCCTCAAATTAATGGACAAACAGAACGAGTAAATCAAATTTTGAAGCAATATTTGAGATGTACCATCAACTACCATCAAGATGATTAGACAACTCTTTTGCCATTAGTGGAGTTTGCTTATAATAATTCAATACATTCTTCTACTCAATAAATTCTATCTTTACAAATTACGATTATCATCCATGATTTGATACTTTTGACTTTTCAAAAATTGATAATCCTGTGGCAAAAGATTTAGCGAATCGGTTGTCAGAGCTACATGCAACAATGAAGACACAACTAAAGAAATCTTAAGAAGCACAAAAAATCAATGCAGATGTCTATCACAAGGAACAACATCAATTTCATGTGGGCAATAAAGTATGATTACTTTGTCGTAATATGAAGACTATCCGTCCTTGCAACAAGCTGGATTATCATAGGCTTGAACCTTTTTTAATTTATGAACAAATCAATCCAGTTGCTTATCGATTATGCCTACCAAAATCTATGAAGATCCATCATATATTCCACATGTCACTATTCAAGCCATACAAGATAATGGATATATAAGAAAAAAGACAAATGCCACTGCCTCCTATAAAAGTGGATAACAATGAAGAATTTGAGGTCGAAGAGATTTTGGATTGAAAGCAGCGCCAAAATTGATTGGAATATCTTGTGCATTGGTGTGGATATAATATTAGTGAATGCACATAAAAGCCATCTAGGAATCTAGCAAATGTATCAGTAAAAGTCAATGCATTTCATCAATGACATCCATCAAAATCAAGATAAAGAGTCAAGAAAATCTTTGTTATAAAGCAAAGCAGGTTCTATAAAGGTTTCATTCTATTTTGTATCATTGTTTGCTATTTTTTTAAATTTATTTATACTAAAGACATGGAAGATCAACAACCAGCAAATTCTATTCAAGAACCATCATTTGTTGATTTACTAGACGAGACATTACGACTATTACAACCTTCAAGATGATGGAATAGAGATGAAGACCTTCAAGAACGACATGTCTTTCCTCAGATTGATGGCAAAATACAACGTGTTTGATATCACAACCTTGGCAAAGACTTCCAATATTTGGTGATACTTTTAGAGGTAGAAACTATTCCTAATGGTATTCCGAATGCTTTCTTTGAAGGAAGTTATGAAGGCCTCAACAATGATCAAATAACAGGGTGGTCCTCTTGCCTTGATATGGACACTATTGATGGCTGAAAGGACCTATCAGCTACCTTCAAAGAGAACAAAGATCAGAGTATGTAGCAAGCATAATCGACGTATCTTGAACTTCCTCAACATGTAATCATTGTTCCTTGAGGAGCTTGTCTCTAAATAGGGGGATAATATTATAGATATAAGATTTATTTCAATAGCTATCTAATTAATATAGATTAATAAAAGTAGATAAAATTAGTTAATTTGATAATATCTTAAAAAAAAGCTTTTTAAAAGCTTCATGGATGTGGAATCACTTTTATACATGTCTATAGGTGATTGATAGGTTAGAAACTTGGTCAACAAGTTAGCCACATATTGTACATATTGGTAACTTGTAGAACAAGCTAGCGATGTGTCACACATGTTGATAGCTTAAAGAATAAGCCAAGTACGTGGTGCACATGTGAAAAACTTGTCTTACAAGTTTGACATGTATCTTGCAAATTAGACATATGTAGAAGGTCCTATAGAATACCACCACATAGCTCTTAGATAAATAGTATAAATAGAGGCAAGACTAAAGCCTTCTTCACTCTTGTCAACTCTTTTCTTACTTTTAGTCTAGTTCAAGAGTCTCATGTATTTTCTAGTCTTTAGCAATAGTCATTCCAATTTCTTCTTGAATATGCATACTTCTTTATTTCTATCTTGTTATTTTCTTTTGACATAGTTTTTTACTAACTTACACATCTATTTTAAATCATGTCCTTGACATCTTGTCCATCTAGTTCTTTGTTCTTGAAATTATTCTAGTTCTGAAATCTTTTCTTTGTTTCTTTGCTAATCCGCTATTTTGCATCCATGACAGTTTGGCATGACTACTTACATAATTATATTAGAACTTAATCTTTTGATAGAGAGTGAATTATCCCTCTTCAAGATACTATTGTGTTCTAAAGGAGTACGGACTATCCCTTATAGATTGATAAATTTATTTGTTGCAGTTGATTTTTCTTCAAAAAAAGTAGATTATCCCTTTCTTAAAATATATTATTATATTTTAGAGGTTGTGGATTATCCATCTCTAAATTAACTATTTAGAAGTATTTTTTTTAGTATAGAAAATACTACACTAACAGATTATTGATTTTTTCTTTGTCAATATGGAAATAGATCAAATTAATGGAGGTGCATCCTCACAAATAGAGAATAGAGTGGCAACTCTTGTAGATCTTTGAGTTCTTTTGGATATTGTATGAGAAGAAATGGCATTTCTCTGCAATCCAAAAAAAGAATTACAAGTGGAGCAAGTATCCATAGAAGCTAAGGGAGAGATTCATAATTTATAATAAGAGATTATTCAGTTGAGGGAAGCAGGCAATAGACAAGTTATGCACATAATTCCTCTAGAAGCTCTAAAGGTTGTCATAAAGGAGTCAAAAGCTAATATGCCTGATAAATTTGATGGAACAGGATCTAACTTTTGAGGATTTGTATAACAAATACAACTTAACTTACGACTATATCCTTCTTATTATCCAGATGGGTTCACTCAAATTGCTTTTGTGGGCACCTTTTTATTAGGAAGTGTTTGATCATGGTTTGCTTTATTATTGAAAAAGAATTTTTTGATCCTATAGAATTTGGAAGCTTTTATGAAAAGATTTATTGATATATTTGGAGACAGTGATCGAGAGAAGGTGGTAGAGAAGAAGATTCAAAATCTATGACAATGACAACATTTAGTTGTGATTTATATCATAGAATTTCAACAACTTATTTGGGATCTTGATTGGAATGATAAGGCCTTTATGATTCAATTTTGTTATGGCTTAAAGGATGATATAAAGAATTTATTGATCACAATGCCAAGAGTTGAAAGCTTAGAGGAATTCATAGCTCAAGCCATTATTTGTCACAATCACCTTGTGATTGAACACCTCCAAACTTAAAGCACTAGAAAAAGGTCCCTTCCTACCTCCGGACCCAATATTTTGTTTTATACTTCCTGTATACATAAGAATTCTAAAACAAGAGATTTTTGCTAAAGCCTTTTTAGATACTGGAGCCTCGGCATGCTTTATGGATAAGGATTTTACAACCAGGCACAATCTAGTACTTATAAAAAAAGACCCATCTTGCGCATGTTGAAGTTATTGATGGACAAAACCTTGCATCAAGAGATGTTATTAAAGAAACCCTGTAAGTCATCAAATTGACTCATTAGTTGTTTTAGGACAAAAAAATGTATTTAAGTACCAAAATTATAATTATTAGGTGAAGATGTATTTAGAAGATGCTAAATAAAAGAAAATAGTATTAGTAGGAAGAAATAGAATCTTAATAAGTCTTAGAGGCAATTATCTTAGTTGGTTTAGTATTTTTTTTTAATTGTAAAAATTAGTATTTAGTTATAGAGACCAATATCTACATTGGTCTTCTATCTTTATATACCACTTATTAAATATATATAAATATTACTTAATAAATAGAAGAAGCATGAAAAAGAAATCTCATGTCTTTTTAATTATTTATATAGAAAATAGGATTTTTAGTAGATTTAAATTGATTTTATTATTATAAAAAATCTCCAAGGTAGAATAAAATAGTTTTAAATTGACATTATCACTTTAAAAGTATTATTGGAATTTTTAGAATTTATCTTGAATTTATTTAGAATTTTTAGGATTTTTTAGAGCAATTTTGAAGACTTTGGTAAAAATAAGTTTTATCATCTTGGGAACCATTATGAAAAAATGGAGCAAGATTTGAAGGCCATACACGGTTCCTAGGCTAATTGGATATTTTTAAATACCATGGTGAAATAAAAAATATAAAAATATTAGTTCTACTAATAGAAAATAGAAGGACCAACAGCTAGTATAGTCCTTGTAAGAAAGGAGGTGCACAAGTCCCATATGGGTTGTGGCACCTTGGATGTAGGTAGGAGGATAAGACTAAGGCCTTGTGGCCTCTCTAGGACACCCTTATATACTACTTGTGAGCCTTGGTGAGGTTTGAACTCTTGATCTCTTAAGCAAGTTACTCTTAAGATAAAAATTACTCACTTGATTTTTTAATTTTTTACCTTTTATCTTTGAACTATCATAACTTACTCACAGTAATTTAGATTTATATATTTTTTATATCATTAGAAAGATAAAAAAATTATCTATTTAAAAATATAAAATTTATTTTATATTTTTATTTTTATTTTTATTTTTCACTAGGTAAAAATATAGTGAATAGACTATGACTAGTTTTGTAGTGTGCAATTACTCAATTGCACATATTTCACTTGTATTGTGTTGTTCTTCTCCTTCATTGTTGTTTATTGCTCTTTATATTTCACACCACAATTTATAAGCAACTCTTAATAGAAGCCACCTTATACTTTGGATTGAGGAGTGAATTTTATCCTCATAAATCCAACCATTGAAAGTGATACTAGGAGATCAAATATCACAAATTGTTTTCAATATCATTTGATCACCTATGGAAGCTCCTATCTTATTTATGAAGAAGAAAGATGGTTCTTTACGTATGTAGGTTGACTATTGAGGTTTGAATAAGATAACTATAAAAAATCGCTATCCATTACTATTAATCTCAAAATTATTGGAACAATTAAGACAAGCAAAGATCTTTACAAAGATTGATTTGAGATGCGCCTACAACCTAGTCAGGATTAAAGAAAGAGATCAATGGAAGACAACATTTTATACAAGATATGGACATTTTGAATACAATGTTATGCCCTTTGGACTTATCAATGTACATGTAGTCTTTCAACATATGATGAATGATATCTTATAAAAATACTTAAATAACTTTGTAGTCATTTATTTGGATGATATCTTGATCTTTTCTAAGAACCAATAAGAACATAAACATCATGTACGTAAGATATTGGAGAAACTATGAAAAAATGGATTGTATGCCAAATTAAAGAAGTGTTCTTTCCATCAACCATTAGTCAAGTTTTTGGGATATATTACTTCTAAAAATGAAATTTTTATAGACCTAAAGAAGATACAAACTGTTATAGAAACAACTATCATCAATTAAAAATGTATGATGTTTTTTTGGATTTACAAATTTTTACACAATCTTCATTAAAGACTATTTCAAGATTGCGGCTCTATTAATGTGACTTATAGGCAAGGATAAATTTATTTGGAGTGACAAGGTAGAAGAAGCATTCAAGAAGCTAAAAAAATCTTTCAATTCAATCCCTATACTTATCTACATAAATCCAACAAAATCATTCATTTTGGAAACGGATGCCTTAGATTTTACACTTAGATCTGTATTCTTTGAAATTGGTGATAATGGTCAACTATATCCAATAGCATTTTACTCTCAAAAAATTTTAACTACATAGATCAATTACAAGATCTATGACAAAGTATTATTGGCAATTGTTGATGCTTTTGAAGAGTGGTGTCATTTACTGGAGGGGGCTCAGCACAAGATCATGATATATATTGACCAAAAAAACTTAGAATATTTTATAAGTGCTTGAATTTTGAATTACCAACAAGCATGATGGAGCATGTCATTATCTTGATTTGATTTTGTGATTACATATTATCTAGGAAAACTTCAAGGGAAACCAAATGTCCTTTCTTGACAATTATATCTTGCACCAAGAATAGAAGATATTCTATTGGATCAACAAAAATCACTAATATTGAAGCCGTCCAATTTGCAGTTGAAAACATTGATGATATCTACTTATACAGATACAACTCTCAAAACAAAAATCCAGAAAGCAATGAAGACAAATCCATTTATAAAGAACATTCAGCAACATCTAAAAAATACATATGTGAAAGAAAACAATAATTTCAAATTTGAAGATGGATTTTTATATTTCAAGGATCTCTTATATATTCCTCCAAGCCCTACAAGACTTCAAATTCTTCAAGCACGACATGACCTTCCAACACCTAGACATTTGGACATTAATAAGATATTAGAATTAATATGAAGAGACTATTGGTGGCCTTGAATGTGGAAATTGGTGAAAGAATTCATCCAATCATGCAAAATTTGTGTCCAAACAAAGATTCCAAGATACCAATCATATAGACTTCTTCAACCCCTTCCAATTCCTAAGGGCCCATAGCAATCATTATCTATCGACTTTATTATAGACCTCTCAATTTTAAATAAAAAAGACTCAATCTTTGTGGTGGTAGATCATCTTACTAAGATGGCACGTTTTATCCTATATAACAAGACTATTTCTGAAGAAGAAATAGCCAAGCTTTTTATTGATAATATTTATTGAATACATGGTCTTCTAAATGATATTATTTCAAATCAAGGACTACAATTTGTATCAAATTTTTGGAGAGGACTATTTTAATTTTTAAAAATAAAGATCAACCTCTAATTAGCTTATCATCCTCAGACTCATAGTCAAACAGAATGAGTGAATCAAATCTTGGAACAATATCTTTATTACAATATAAATTATCAACAAGATGATTAGACTGACTTTCTACCCTCGGCTGAGTTTATATATAATAATTCCGAACATTCTTCAATGAAGCAAACTCCATTCCTCTTAAACTATAGATACCACTTTAAAGCAAATTCATTTCAAATTGAAGATATGGAAAGCTATGTTGCAGAAAATCAAGCTACCTATTTAAAAGCCATCTATGAAGAATTAAAATTCTAATTACAAATGGCTCAAGACTGATATAAAAACTATGCAGACATTCATTGCAAGAACCAACCAAAGTTCAAGATAGGAGATCGTGTTTGGCTACTCCTACAAAATATACAAACAAATCAACTATTATGGAAATTAGACTATCAAAGACTTGAACCTTTTACAATTCTACATTAAATAAATCCAGTAAGTTTTTGTCTTGAACTACCAAGTGGCATGCGCATTCATCCAGTCTTTTATGTCTCATTTTTAAAAACCTATGAAATATTGGATTTGCATATAAAATATGGATGATTGAAATATTTCATCCATTAGAAAGGCTATGGAATTAGCGAAAGAACATAAAAACCTTCAAATAATCTCAAACATGCAACTAAGAAAGTTTGCAAATTCCATCAACAATATCCTAAAAAACCTAGATTCAATTGCTATTGAAGATTTTGTGGACAACAACAACTCTTGGCTTCTAAATGATACTTTCTATCAATAATAGAAGACCAACATAAAAAGCGGTGTCGTACTGTAATTACTTACAGTATGTAAAAATTAGTTAAAATATATTATATGTTTATGAATCTAGATGTGTGTTAGAATGGTTAGTAAGTTAAATTAAAAAATGGTTGATAGAAAAAAAAAAAAAAAAAACTTTATTTTATTTTATTTTACCTATTTAGTTATGGTATTTAAAAATTATAAGATCTAAATGTTTAGTATGAAGCCTTGAGAGAAGGTGGGGACTTAAGGATGAAAATTTAAGCTAGTAAGAGGCTAATTGAGAGGGATGAAATCAAGCCATGGTCGGATGAAGGCAAGGAATAGGGAACTTCATCCCTATTGGTCGAATACCATGCCCAATGGGCTTTGAGGAGGCTGCCCGCGACCTTAACAAGGGTTTTCGGCGACTTCAAAAAGGGGATTTGCAATTTCAGAGGTAGGGTTGTAAAGTTTAGGGTTTTGGGTATAGTTTGAGAGGAAATTTTAGGCGATTTGGAGTTAGGGTGAAGAAGTTATACTTGTTCAAAGTTAAAGAGTGGATTTCATACATACTGTCACTCTTTTGGGATTTTGCGGAGTTATACGGAGGCTTTTGGAGATCGGACGGTGCGGTTGGAAAGGTGATTTCAAGATCTACGTCTGTTATGAAGGAATTCTTAAGTTTTGAGTTTAGACGAAGGAGATATGAAGAGTTGAAGACAGCGCATCCAATTCCAAGGCAGTAAGTAGACCGTTTTGTTGATGGTGATGGGGTTTGCCATATCTTAAGTTTTTGGACGAATTTTTGTCTAAAAATTTCCAAGAAGGTGTATTATTGTGCTAAGAAGCTATACATCAAAGTTTCATAGCATTTGGACTTTTAGATTGTGAGATATGAAGAATTTAGTACACGGGTGTTTGTAAACAAGGGTTTAAAGCTACTGCTAGGGTTTTGGCGATATCTAAAGATCAATAATGAATCGACGGTTGAAATTTGTGGTGGTAGTTGTGAAGAATATATCAGTACTTCATGTAAATTTGGAGTAGTTTTGGACGGTTGGATTAAAAGTTATGGGTTATTGAAGTTCGGAAAAAATTCCCTTCCTACGGGAGAATGAGGGTTTAGAGTATTTTGTTATGTTTTGAGTGGTTTGAGGAAATTAGGCTTGTGTATTGGGTGTAATAGCCCTATGGAGATCTCTTTTATATAAAATTGGGGGTTTTATTATACTTGAATCTTGCTTGAGTAATTAGTGGCAGCCAGAAGCCCAGCGCTTTCTTGAGGCAGATTCTCTCTACCCCGACATATTGGTGCTTCCACTGAGAGAGCCTTGAGGCATTAGTTACTCAATAAGCGAAGATGGGGGATCAAAATCCAAGTTTTGGATTACCCGGGGGGGTGGCTGCTCAAGACCTTTTCAAGGCATTTGCCCAGTTTATGGAACAAAGGCAACAGGTGCAAGGAGATGACAAAAACACCTCTAAAGCCTTACAAGCAATAGTGGACAAGATTGGGAGGTTTGATGGGAGGAACATCACTAAGTTCCTAGGAATTTACACGTGTGAAATGGAGGTACATCAAGTTTCAGAACTTAAAATGATTACCACCTTTGATTTGGCAGTTATACCTGAGATCAGGGAGAGGGTGCAAGAGTTGCATAAACAGGATATATCGTGGGGGAGATTTGAGGAGTTGCTGAAGGATGAGTTTTTTGAGGAAGACTCAGAAAGGATGACTAAAAGATCATTCTTAGAATGGATTGAACATAGGCCAGGAAACCAGATGGCTCCGAATGAATTAATCAGGGAGTTTGAAAGGAAGTTTGGCCAATTGCCACGACAAGAGAGACAGTTATTGGACACTAGGAAGACTGAGTTGTTTTTGCAAACAACTAATGAAGATTTGGAAGACAAGCTACTTTTTCATCTTGCAGATAGGGAATCTGAGAGTGGCTTTACAAATAATTGGAGATTGGTGAAAAGAAACAGTAACACTTGTGGCCAAGCAACAGAGGATGAAGACTCGTGGCTTATCATCACGATTGGAGCAGGTACCCACATCTCAAACTTCAATGTCACCTCAAAAGGGGATGAAGACTGTCCAGGAAGACACTCTTGAGGAATTGATCAAGGGCATACAGATCTTAGGGTTGAAATGACTGAGTTGAAGAAATCTCAAGTTGCGAAATTCATCAAAGCCAACCGAAGGTTTCAAGGGATTTGTGGAGAGATGTATGTGGTGTGATAGTCCAAATCACAAGCGTGGTGAATGTGACAATTATAAGACTGCAATCAAAGAGGGTATTATATATTTCAAGGAGGGCAGGATAAGACTCACAGGGTCTGATGAGTCTTTGAGGACCAACTTTTAAAGCGAGAAAATGTAAAAAGCTTCAGAGAAGGTGCATATAAACTAGCGCCTACGTATTGGAAGAAAGCGTAGTCTTATCTCATTACTAGCTGAATGTAAAATACCACAATATTTCTTCACCACCACAGAGAATAAGGATGAGTGAGTCAAGTTATTGTGACGACCTAATTGACGATCCAGTCACTTACAAGATCAAAGCATTTTTAGCGGAAACCAACAGAGTGATGGGTATGCATGACGTTAAGGTTGAAGATAAGAGAGGTAGAGCACTGCTCAAGAGAGAGGATGTTGCAACTCGCGAATCGCTAAGAGTGCCTAAAGAAACAAAAGAAATCCTTCCCGAGCAAAATCGAGAAGGTGTCTTCCTTCCACTGCCCCGCGACCAAAACCAAAAAGAAAGTATGGAATGGTGAGAAATGTAAAAAAGAGCAAAGCAGAAAAGACGTAACATATAAAACTAAAGGTAAAAATCTTGCCTACAAGCTTCAATCTGATATTGAAACATCTACAGATATGAAGAGTATCTTGGAGGAAAAAATTTTGGATGCTAAGATTGAATTCACTCTAAGAGAGGCTCTTGGTATAGCCAAGAGAGATTTCCATGAGTTAATCATTGATGTGATAAAAAGAAAGAGGCAAATGACAGCTGAAGTTATCATGGTAGAAGCATTGGATACTCGTGTGACCAAGGATGAGAAAGAAGAGATAGGGCAGGTTTTTGTACAGACTGCATTACCAGAGTTTGAAAGCAAGGGTGATATGGAGAATAGACTTCAGATCAATCATGTAAAGGGTATAGAAGGGCATCAAACAAATGACATACTTATGCAATCTGGCAAAGAAAAGAAAATTATACAGGAAGCACGTGTTATTAGCTTCTCAAAAGAAGATGGTGACGAGTTGGGGAATAATATCTACTCAATTCTTTATTGGGCTAGAGCTATGACAGAGACTTATGTGAGGTTGGAAAAGTGTAAGGACACAGTCTTAGCTTTAGTTGATCATGGATCAGAAATCAACATTATGTCCAGGCGGGAGTATGAAAAGAGTAAGTGGTCAATCGATATCAACCATGGCTGGGTTATTAGAGCTGCAAATAACCAGCAAGGTGATTTATATGGAGCTTGTCTAGTTGTAAAGACTAAGATTAGAGATGTGGAAGTGGAACAGAACTTCTTCGTGCAAAATTTTGCTACATATCCAGAAATACTTGGTCAATCTTATATTACAGCTGCTAAAATGGAAACTAGAGTCTTGAATGATGGCTCACATTATGCCAGGATTCGTAGTTGTGATGGAAAAAAGGTTGTGCAATTTATCACAGTGAAACCTATTCATGAAAGGCATAGAGCGCAATTGAGAGACATGCCTCTAGATCTAGAAATTAAATTTGTGGATTTCTAGAGAGCACCCTTGTAGGATGGGGATACATGGGTGCAAATGGATCATCTGCCAACCCCAATGTAGACAATTTGAGTTTTGGATTTTTGAATTTGA